>SJYO01000233.1:1853218-1953874 GCA_006410555.1 Capra ibex | reverse complement strand
CCACCCGCCCCAGTCCTCCTCCCCCTTTAGGTGAAGTACCCTCCCAGGAAGAGAGGTACGTGGTCTCTGAAGATTTCTGGGTCTCCTGTCGAAAGGAACTTAGACTTTCACACGACAAAGAGGTCACGTCAGGGTGCGGACTCCGGGGAAATAAACCTTAAAGATTAGGTTATGCCGTCTCCAAAGGATGAGGTGTCCTGACTATCTCTAATTCCCTCCCCCTTTTTTCTACTCTTACGCTTGTTACAAGACTTAAACAAAGAAAAAGGTCGGAAATCTCGGACTTACAGAGGTGTAGCAGACTTAAACGGAATCAACTAAAATGTTAATAAAAAGTCTCTGAGGAACCAATAAAGAAAAAAAAATTCTGATCTCCTTGTGGCACGAACCTTTCCGACCCGACCCTCTGATTGTTTCCGTCATAATATGACACGTGCCGTCTCGGTTATTTACTTAAGTCCTCTGTGGATCTACACAAAGATCTCCTCCCGTACTCCCCCTCCCCAGACCACGTTTCCGTCTTTCCACCTAATTCTATTTAATTTTACCCCGGTCGTACAACCTAGTCCCCTGTCGGAGAAGGACAAGGGTGGTAGCGAATTCTAAAAAGTAAGACGAAGTATACTTTCAATTTTCATCAGAACTGGTATATTGGAGTATGAGAGGGTAGGGGGTGACAGGACAAGTCCTTTTCTTGAATCAGATTCCCGATAAAGTTGGACTATGTCGATACAAATAATGACCTCATCATGTAGATACCCTGTAAGGACCCCTTAGAATCTGACAATTTTGACCTTTTCTTGGAACTTTATTAGATTAGGTCCCTAAGAGTTTCACCGAAGGTTTGGTCGTCGGAGTCGTGGTGAATCCTTGAACAATATTTACGTACAAATCCCGAGGTGAGACCTAGACGACTTGCTCTGTGAGACCTCCGTCCCGGGTCGTTAGACATAAAATTTGAAAATTACAATATAACCCCACATCACCTAATTGTCACAACACTATCAAACCCCACTTGCCACTTCCCTGAGCTGGTATGTATATGTACATAGGCAAGAGGAGATTTGAGGGGAGGTCCGACGGTGCATTGTAACTCGTCTCAAGGGACACGATATGTCATCCTAGAACAACCAATAGGCAAAATTAATATCGTCACACATGTACAAGTAGGGTTTGAGGGATTAGGGAAAGGAGGTAGGAAGAGGGGGGATGGGGGGGCGGGTCGTTGGTATTCAAGCAGGAGATTCACACACTTAGAGATTCGTTAGTTATAAAATTGTTTGGGAAGTCAGACTCCCGATGACGAGTTCAGACTAGGACAGTAAATTAACCACCTCTTTGACAGACACCCTCTCGACTCATTCGAACTCAATCTTTGGTCGACTTCTTGTCTTGAGTCCAGAGGACTACCGGTCGAGAATGAGTAGAGGGACACTTCTTCTCGTCCTAGACCCGTACCTGATCACTGTACACTTTCACCTCCCAAAGTTGACTACGTCTTTCTCAAGGGGTTATCATTATCGATTACAAATGACTCGTGAAAGAGAACCGACACGTAAAAAATTCGTGGTAAAGTCAAATACAAATGTTGTCAGAATCGACACTCTAGGATAGGAGTAAAATGTCTACTTCTTTGATTCCTAGTCTCTTCAATCGTAATTATATAATCAAGGGATATCGACGACATTCTTGAATGGTGTCTAACCACCGAATTTTGTCATCTCGAAACAAGAGAGTATCAAGACCTCCGATCTTTAGTAAAAGTCATCCGACACGAGTTCTCTTCTTAGAGAAGAAAACGGGGAAAGTCGAAAAACCATTGACGACCGTGGGGAACCGAACACCGGTGAAGTGAGACTAGAGACGGAGACACCAGTGCAACGTAAGAAAAGAAGACAGACCCAAATTCGTGGGAGAAGGAGAGAGAGTATTTCCACGTACACTAACGTCAATCCGGGTGGACCTATTAGGTCCGACTAGATGGGTAGACTTCTGGGAATTAGATTAGTGTCGAGGCTTCAGGAAAAAACGGTATATTCCATTGTAAGTGTCCAAGATCCTTAATCCTACATCGATAGAAAATCCTCTGGTCATAAGTCGGATGACCAATCAACTGAATTGGTCTGAATTGTGTCATTTATATTCTCGGATCTAACTTTGGGTTCGGACGGTCTGAGATCTCGGGTACGAGAATTAGTACTGAGACATGACGGACTTTTCCAGTGACGATTTTTGATACCAAGATCGTAATCGAAATCTAAAAAAAATTACAAAGGAAGAAGGGGTTTGAACATATTATAATGAACAGTGTATTGAGACTTGGAGACGTAGGAACTCGTCGAGACCGGGACTGAGGAAGTCAAGTCAATGATCTCCCGTCTCGAACACAAGGGTGGGGGGTGTGTGTGTAAAAATTTTTCCCTCTATATTATTATTAAGTATATAGTTTTTAAGTGGTAAAACTTACACAAAAAATCATTTAAGTGTTACAAAACGTTGGTAGTGGTGACAGATTAAGGTCCTGCAAAAGTAGTGAAGTTTTTCTTTGGGACACGGACAATCGTCAATGAGAGGAAAAAGAGTCGGGAACCGTTGGTGACGAAAGACAGAGATACTTGACTGGATAAGATCCGTAAGGTATATTTACCTTAGTATTATACACCAGAAAACACAGATCACAGAAAATGAATCGTATTACAAAGTTGCCAAGTAGGTACAACGTCGTACAAAGTCATCAAGTAATTAAAAATACCTATTAGATAGCATACCTATATGGTGTAAAATAATAGGTAAGTAGCCAACTAACTGTAAACCCGACAAGGGTGAAAACCGAATAAACTTATTACGACGACACTTGCAAGTACATTGACTTGTATACAAAAGTCAAGTGAACCCATATATAGATTCTCACCTTAACGACCCAGTATGTCATACGATACAAATCGAAAAACTCGTTGAGTCCATAACATAAAGTATAGTTCAATAAACTCAAGGATCTCACTGTAACAAGTAAACAAGTATTACTTCATTATAAGAGTATTAGACATTAGAATTAGTATAAAGAATAGATTAACGGTTTATTTATAAATATGGATGTCAAAAACTGTCACTTCTCTTTCCTACCACACCATATTACCTTCCTCAAGACCGGACGGGCCGACAAGAGACCCACTCGAACTCATGCAGTCTAGTGGAGTGGAGAGACCCCTCCTCCCGATCTACTAAAGATTTAAGAGAAGGTCTGAATTGTAAACGTTGAGACACTTTCAGACTTTTCGATCGGAACACAATTTAGGGTCTCGAATACAAGACAAAAAAATCGTCAAGTAGTAAGAGACAGACTAAAGACAAGGGTCTGTGTTTGTTTCAAAATGGGTAGGTAGGTAGGTAAAATAACACCAGACGATCGAAGGTCCATGATGCGATCCGTGACCTATATGTTTCTACTGTTTCTATAACAGGGACTTAGGGGTCAGAGCATCCTCTTCTGTTTGTATATTTGTCCACTAATGTTACAATTCTCTACTACTATAACGAGACGGTCTCATCTTTTCAAACCCATCTACTGTAAACGTAACATAAAAAAGCCTACTCACAAACGATCTGTTCTTGTAAAACCAATCTCGTTACCATGTCCATTTCCATCTCACCACACTCTCCTGCTCTCGTACAAACGGAAACAATCTACCGAAAAAAGGAAGAAAAGGACTTCACCACTTTTGTTTGACAAGTCTGATCGAGGCAAAACTCTAGGAAGACACACAGATTATAGGCGTCTGAGTAGTTGAGTCACCGGACGTCTTCTTGTATAAAACAGATTCAGGACCGGTGGATATCCAGAAGAAGGGAAAAAGGATTCTCGTGAAGCCTGAGTTAAAGACTCAGTCCTCTAAGTGACTCACCCATTCCTTGAAACTAGTTCTAAACCCAAAAGAGGTAGGATGGTCGAATCAAACGAGAACTTTTACGGGAAAGTAGGGGGATTCCCAAAATCGATGTATTTTTATAATCCGCGTATTTTAAAATGTTATACTAGTCGTATCGTGTTTGATTTAAAGAGTGGAAACTGATCTTTGTATATATACCTTCCGAAACACGAAATTCGACGGGGGAAGGGTCGGAGGATCGGAAGTCCTCTCCAGTAACATGTCGAGAAAGGTACCAGTGACAAGAGAAGGAAAAATGACCTCCCGTTTTGATCCCGTCTCTTTATTAAAAATAAGTGAAGACTTTCCAATGTCATTATTTCTTTGAGAACAATTGTAGTCTCTTGCAACGTCGGTTCTCAAAAGTGTCAGACCGTAACAAATAAAATGTACATTAAACCTTGGAAGACGTGAGAATTTTATAACCGTGTTTTTACAAAATTGACAACTTCACGAAGTAACGTAAGTCACCACCACACCACAGTCTCACCGTCGACCTGAGACCTCTCGACAAACGGGGTAAGGACAACCTCTCTCTTTACCACATTAGACGTATGCACACCCACACGTCTATGTGTGAGTGAACACATATATACTCGGAGAGAGGTAACTCTTAATTCTTGAAAGAGACGATACTACTTGAAGACACGGAGGGAAATAAATTGTTACTCTTCCCACATTGTTAGGGCGAAAGGACAACGGCACCGACGGTCTTTCATATCGTGAAGGGAATAAACCTATAAAACTATATTAACAAGTAATAGGGGAAAGAGAGTGTGTGTGAAACAATGAATTGAGAAAAGAAAATGAAAATAGGTAGTTTCCTAAAAACAACAACAGAACAATCCAACTTTAATTCTAAACTTTTATTGACGTCTTCCTAGGGTGTATACTCTACCCTTCTGACGATCCGACCACTGACCCGAAGGACTCCAGGTCCAGGTTGAAAAGAGGGTCTCAAACCTCCTGGAAGAAGAAGGGGGTAGAAGAAACACAGGACCCCCGAATTTTATCTCGATACATAATCGGACCGGGAACGACTCTGGGTCCCAAGGGGTCCCGACCACTACGAGAAACATTGGACAGACCCGACCCCTGTGACCGGACGACAGGGATTCGAAAAGAAGGAGCTTTAGACTGTGGAACAAGGAACCGGAGGTGTAACCTCGGAACCGTCTTCTCCGTCTCCAATGGGGGTGGTCCACTCGAGACGGATCGACAGAGGTCCGGTCCGGGAAGAGGTCCCTTGAGGTCGTCCGCCGAGGAAGAGGTCCTCAAGGTGAGGTCGAGACTCTTTTCCTACGAGACGATCGTACCCATGGTGTTGGCAGTACGGGACGAGGGTGTCCGACATCTGAAAGACAGTGTCAGTCGGTCCCTAGGGCGTGGGAGATCGGGTCTAGTCGAAAGTCACGGGTGGTTGTCGTCTACTTCACGAGTCCTGGAACGTCGGGAAGAACCAAGTCACTCGAGAAAAGGGAAAACCTTTTGTGACGGAAACCGAAGAACTGGGTGTTCTCGTCACGGATACTACCTCTTAGGTCTCCTCATGCAGTGTACGTTAAAACCCGTCTCCTTTGCCCAGAAAAGGATTGTTGGAACACTCCCGGGGACACAGGACGAGAGGGGGACATTCCGTACCCGTGAAACACGAATTGACAGGTCTTTGGTAAAAGGGTTCGTCAATGGAGGGCAGTATACCCGAAACCTCGGTCTGTCTGGACCCACGATTAAGGACGAGTCGGCATCACACCGGAACTCTGGGACTCTTTCAGTGAATTGGAGCGTAAAGAAAGAGACATATGGTGTGTCACACACTAAATTTGTCATACTAGACCATTTATGAATCGTGTCATGAACCGTGTAAAATTAGTGAACTATCCTATTTCCGTGACACAAGCCTAGAAAAGATGTCGTGGACCGTACCCGACGGAACAAAGTACTCCTAAACACATGTATGGACAGTGAGGGGCGACCTAAGACTAACGACCTCCTATCTCTGACATAGAAAACAGAAACATAGTGCACAGACGGACCGAACCCAGTGCCCGTATCGTCTGTGAGTCAGTGACGATCGACTTAGACAATCCTACAGAACTTGTCTGTCCCGGTCGTACTGACAACATCAAAGAGGTAGACTTGGACCCCTTTATCATTGGAGAATAAAACCTCGGAAACTCCTGTTAAATTTTGCTATACACACTTCACAAACCTCAGGAAACTTTCCTTCCATCACCCCTTTAATTACCACAAAAACGACAAGAACCCTTTCGGGAAACACCAAGGGTCGCTTATTTAATGAACCTCACTCAAAAGATTGTGGAGGATAAGACGAGACAAGTGACTCCGAAAAATTTTTATTATTATTATTGACAGACGACATTACGAAAAAACGACGTTGAATATTTCTATATATTAAAACCAAAACCTGAAAACTGGGGAAAGACGAGGGTCCCCTCTTTAAAGATAGTTTTATTATTTTCCACATTTGACACATACAACGGGAAAAAGACCCGGACCCCATCGAGTCGGAGACCCCAATTCTTAGTCGCCCGAACACCAAACATGGACCAATGTCCCGTTCATCCTCCGGTAAGGGTAATTCTCGAGTCACCATAAGATTCACAGAGGGGCTGAGGGTAAGGAAACGCAGGACACGGGAAAACGATTCCCAGAAGTCAAAAGTGTACTTGAGACAAAAGACCCCTAACACTCGTGTAAACAAATACCGACATGGAGAAGAGAAAGTTTCTGTCTTCTACAAATAGTAGACGAGATGAAATCCAGGGGTCGACTCAACGGATCGTCTCTCCTAGGAGAGAGATCTCCTTTGCCCTACCCTCTCCCCTTTTTGGTAAGTGATCAGAACCTCGATCTTCCCGTCCCTTGATTTGAACCAAGATGGTAATCAATCGTCTACGTCTTGAACCTGGTCCTATAAAAGAAAACAAAAATCATGAATAAAATAAATCAATAAACCGAGTGGTCCAGAATCAACGTTATACGTCCTATCAAATACCATAACACTTGCGAATCAACACCACACACCCTAGATCAAGGGATTGGTTCCTAGCTTGGACCCGGGTAACGTAACCCTCACGTCTCAGAACAATCGGTGACTTGGTGGTCGTTCTCAGGGACCTGGTTTAGTAAAGATTTCTAGAAAGGTCGAACCCCCTTTTTTTTTGATACTCTATTCTTAAAAGGTTGGGTCCCCTCTTAACTTACTTGTCATCAAACGTTGTTAAGGGCGCACAAACGATTCGGAGAGAACGGGACATTGGGACCTTCTTGACCGGGACAAGAATTATCGGAGTTGATTTTCCGAGTACTCTCTGGTCTCACCAAACTCTTGTTTACACCCAAAGTCTGTACGATCTCAACAGACCAGACTTCGTCACCCATTTACACCTACAGTCTTCTTAGGAGGGTGAACCGTTACTGTGGATGGGGGGGATGGGGCTGGGGCGTTACGGGGCGAGGTCCTTGACACATTTCCGTCAGGTCTGACGAGATCGACCCCCATCCTTCGGGGTCAGTCCCGATCGGGATCGACTAGTCTAAACGTTTCGTCAGTGACTAATACAAAACACGTCCAAGTCACTGACGGTCAGAGGATCTACGAACAGTTGGTGTCCCTATTAGGGTTAAGTCGGAAAAGGTTAACTCCTACGAATCAGGACCGGTCCTTTTACCGAAGAAGTCATGTATAATCATCGTCCCGTCTCTAATTTTGAGTGACGACTAAGGGAGCCAACGAGAAAAGTAATGTAGTAGGACAGTGGAAACGGTAGTAGGACGATGGAAATGGTAGGGATCTTGATGGTATGTGTGGGAGGTAAAAACAGAAGGATAGAATGTCTGGAGTAACCAATAAGAAAATTTCAGTCACAAAGATACAGGTCCCGTCACGGAGTGTGCATGATCCGGAAATAGTCTACAATCACCTACTCACTCACTTGAATGGGTTCAGAAGGATTGAGTAATTGACTGGGATTTAACAATTACGATTATGTCACCACAGAATGACCAGGGGCCCCTGAGAGACACGCACACAGAAGACCTCCCCACCACCGTCGTCGCGACCCCTCCCTCGAGAACCCAGTCCGTTCACCTACCACGAGGAGTGAGGTACAGTGTGGTGTCTCATCCACCGGTGGAAGAGAAAAGAGGATACTCAAATTGGGAAGTGACCCGTGACGGTCTCCCGAGACCGAGACGATTCTACCCCCATGGATACACTCTTGTCAAAACCTTCGGTTCTCCAGTCTGGGTCCTATGTACTCTCGACATGTAACTAACATCGACGGGACCTACACGACACTTATAAACACCTAGGAAACCACTCTGTCGATCATTATATTATGAGGAGGAGAACTAACGAAGGGATTTCACGGACGACTTACCAGGACACCCCAACCAATCTCGACTTCGCCGGGTCGACCTTTGGTCCCGGAAGAAAGAGGTACAGCTAACGTTAGATAACTCGACTAAAACTTACAAGCGCTATACACGGTGTTGGTACTGTAGACGAGTCTCGTCGTCCTTCTTGATGTTCCTTACGAAGAATTTTTGCTGGTGATCGGCGTGAAGTCAACGGAGTGTGAGTGGTTTTACGCCGAAGTGGCCAAGGGGGCGGAGAGCTGAGAGAAGTAGAGTCTAGGTAGGACGTTTAGTAAATTGTCGGATCAAGGAGAAGGATTTGTGATGAATACAGTTTATGAGTAGTGTGTCGTTGCGGGTCACCGAGGCGCCCCGGACGATCTACACGTGGCTTGGGGAGTTGGACAGAAGTCCGAGGAACACTAAGTGGTAGTAAAAAGACAGAAAGGACGGACGGGGTGAAAAGAAGGTCAGAGAAGGACAGAAGAGGACTTTAGAAAGGATTGAGTAGGTCTAAATGTAAACACAGAATAAGATGGTCACTCTAATATTTAAAGAAAAGGAAAGAAAAAACTCAAATGAATAAAAACCGACGTGACCCAGAAGTAACAACACACCCGCAGAGTAACGACACCGAAGAGAGCAACATCTCGTACCAAAGATCCGACACATCCCGAGGTCATTAACACCGGGTACCCGAATTAACGAGGCCCCGTACACCCTAGAAGGACCTGGTCCCTTCTGGGCACAGGGGACGTAACCGTCCGCCTAAGAATTGCTGACCTGGTCAACCCTTCGGGATATTTAAAAAATTCATGATCCTAGTGTCCGTAGGAATTCATTGGAGGAATCACGTGTCACGTCTCGTACCATGTAACATTCATGTGTCCTTTACGAAGAACTAAACTAAATTAAATTGTTCATTAAAACAACGTACCATTCCCCGAAGTTCCCCTTCTTTTCTTACTTCATTTCTATTAGGAAAAATTTTGATTGTACACATAACTCTATAGACACGATTCATTTCATACAAGACTTATTGTAAAAGAACTAATTAAAAGGAGTCGATGAGGGGACTGGGGAGGGGTAGACCGTCCCAACATAGGTACTATGTGTACCTCCGGACCCCGGAGGGTAAGAGGGAAGACTGTCACGGGTCTAGAGACGTGGTAGTCCACAAGAGAGTCACGGGCGAGACACAACCCTGGTACACCGGAATAGGAGGTCCTCAAACGTTACCTCGAAGGTAGTTGGTAGGGCCCAAGACAGGAACTCATCAAGAAGTGTAGTCACGACCGGTCGACAATCGTTGTCGTCCGAGGGTGGGGTAGGGATATAGACATGTGGTGTGTGTCCGCGAAGAGTAGAATCCCTAGACCTTACTGTCCTAACCTCATTATTGTGATTTAATGACAGATCGTAGGACATATAAAATAACACGAATAACACTCGGGAGGAGGGAAGGATCTTACATTCGAGGTCCTCAAGTCTTCAGCACAGAGTAAATAACGACAGCGGAGTCGAGGATCTTGTCACCAACCATGTACCAATCGTGTTTATATGTAAATAACTTACTACTTCCATAACAACTAAAAAAAAAGGAACTCCAGGTCGTTGTAATAATTAAACATACCGAGACAATTCCTAACAAAAGTGTATCATAAGTAAATAGACGAGTAAGTAAATAAACCAGAAATTGGCGTACGATTAGGGATTTACGACAACCATCTCTCATATAATATCTCTTTACTAGAATGTCCCAAATGTTAGATCAGAGACGGTTCTTCTCTTTACTTCAACTTAGAAAGCATCCAATTAAGGGTTTGAGTTATCTACTTGTTCATTCTATCTCAAATGGACCAAACACAACGGAATACAAGACAAAAACGGTATCTGCAATGGACCTCTTCGACCGTGTCCCGTCCCGACTCGCACGACTGTCCTACCACGTCCTTTGACCCGTCGGGGGTCACGACTCTCCTCCCCGCCTCTGACAGTCCGGGACCCGAGCACCGAACAGTGGAGGAAAGGTTCCGTCACAGTACCTCAAACTCTCGTGAACCTGAGTCCAGGATGGGGACGAACACAGGGACCCGTGCCAGAAGTAGACACACGGAGGCAAAAGAGGCATTTTATCCTCATCGACACAATGGACGGAGTGGAAGGTCGTGCCACCTCCCACTTACTCAGTTATGTGCCCTCTGAGAGACTTGACTCTATCCACAAACTACGATATTCGAGATAATGAATCGACAATTCGAAAAAAAAAGGAGTACGTTATTAGATTTTTCTTTTGTCTTTCCGTTAAAACGTATCAAACTTACCTTTTTGTCTCTGAGTCTCCAGACAGAAAGGCTCAGTGTTCCTCCCTTTACCTCGAGGAACCCGGGTCTTAAATGAATCTGCAGTGTCGTAAAGAAGTCAAACTCACCCCGAACTTATGATCTCTCTCTCGTAGAGAAATTGTCTATTATCGTAAGGTCATAAACAAAAAGAAAATATTTTACGGATAGGAAAATTCTTACAACATACCCTTTTTCTCCTTTTTCTTAATGGAATTCTCTATTCCAACGTCTCGAGTATTCCGATTCACAGGAAGATAACAGTCCCCCATAAACCTACAGTAAGGAACGGAGTGGGAACCTAAGGAGTAATGAACTCGTCCTAATTAGTATAGTAAGGAGGAGTCTTAGGTCCGAGTCGGTAAGGATCAAATGAGGACTTTAATTACTTTAATAAGTGAGTCAACACAGACTGAGAAATGCTGGGGTACCTGACATCGGACGGTCCAAGGAGACAGGTACCCTAAAAGGTCCGTTATCAGGACCTCACCTAATGGTAAAGGAAGAGGTGCTCGAGAAGGGTTGGGTCCCTAACTTGGACCCAGAGGGCGTAACATCTGTCTGCGAAATGCCAGACTCGGTGGTCCCTTCAGTTCCAAGATATTCGATGGTCTACTTGCCGTGTAGACAAAACTCGGAATTGTTTTACAACCTGATCCTCAGTCTTGTGGAACAAAGACACTTGTAGAACTCGAAAATACTCGACTCGTTATTAATCCGTTCAGTAGACTGGAGAGACTCGGAAACAAAGGAGTAGAGATGTTGTCCCTCGTTGAAAGAGTCTAATGGTGTCTCAGTCATAAAACCTTCAACATACCACAACTTGTCATTCGTCATTCCTTTCTTGTCACTGTCTATTCGTAAGACACTAGGTTTGTCTTGTTACCTTCACAGGTGAAAAGACAAACCCCGACACCTGGAACCAGACTGAAGGAGACGGGACGAACCCAGTGGTCAATTGTACATACTAAGTCAATTAATCCCAACGGACAGAGAAAGCGAGAGGTAAGGACGTCTCTTCCTCTTAAGTACTGACTATTTTCCCTATTCTTAGAGTTATAGTCCTTCCCTGATCTAAAACCTAGAAGACTTTTTGGTGACGCCAGGTCCATTGTACTACAGACAGAACCTCAGCGACTCACCCTTACCCTGAGACCGACCCCGGTCACAACGGAAATCCAGGAGATAAACAAATCTAGGAGTCATGGGTCCTGTTCACTTCTCACGGGTCCGAGACAATCGTTTCTCGAGAACTTGAAAAATTCATAAGTAAAAGTCGACAAACCGAAAATACAGATACGTGAACTCTACCGGTCGTAACTACCCCTTGTTCGTAGGAAATCAAAAGGTGACAGGGGTCAGACGGATTTAAATTTCTTTTTGTAATTTTTTCGATTCAACACGGACGTCGAAAAGACGCGAATGTCTACGTCAGTACTCCAGGTCCCCCGTTAACCCTCGGACGTTCACAGA
Source organism: Capra ibex (assembly GCA_006410555.1). Lineage (NCBI taxonomy): Eukaryota > Metazoa > Chordata > Mammalia > Artiodactyla > Bovidae > Capra > Capra ibex. Next base: position 1,941,750 of record SJYO01000233.1, on the reverse strand, counting down.
GACCTTTGGAGGTACACAGGTATAGAAGAACGACTGATTTTAGTCTAGAGTACCGACGTCCATCTTACGTCTCTTGGGTCTCCTTACTGTTAGTGACTGTGTATCACTTGTCTAATCACCCTCTTTCCCCGGGTCCGAGGAGGCGGGACCACACGACATGACGACGAGGCAACCTCTGCGGACGTCCGAGTTCGATTTATGTGTAGAACGAGCATAATGTAGAATAGGTTCATTCTAAAAGGTAATGGTGTTGTATTCTCTGCAACTCCCGTGGCACTGACGATTTTGGGACGTTCTGACCAACAGACACGAATCACGGCGGCCCCAGTCGTTCAGTCGTCGACTCCTAACGTACATTGTCAACGTAAGAAAAAGAGTCGACCGTGAGTCACTCCAGACTAAGACACGTTCAGAGTGGAAGACGAGGTGTAAGTGAACTATTAGTTTAGGACAACTAGAACGACCTGAAAAAGGAGAAATAAGGGAAACAGTGAATATAATTATGTCAAAGAATGGTTGAAAGTGGACTCGGTAACGTCGTCGGAGGACCATAAGGACGAAGGTCAGGAAGGGGGTCCATATACCAAGCATGAACGGTCCAATGAAGAGTTTTTGTTTAGATACGTCCCCGAAGGGACCACCAGGTCACCAATTCTTAGACGGACGGTCACGTCCCTTGTGACAAAACTAGGGACCACGTCCTTCTAGAGTGTACGGAACATACGGTGTTCATGACTCGGGGGTTCGACGTTGATGACTTCGGACTGGTGGATCTCGGGTGCGAGGCTGCGTTCACTTCGGTGACGTTCTTCGTGGCGGTACTTCTCATCGGGGGTGAGGGGCGTCGATCTCTTTCGGACGCGTGTTGTTTCTGCTTCACGTCGGTTTTTATTTTTATTTAATTTTTGTGTTTTTTCTTGTTCCTTTGGGGTCAGATAGGTTATCGTGTCTCTTGATATAAGCTATAGAACATTATTGTATTTTACCTTTTTCTTAGGCTTTTTATTAATTTATATTAATAGGTATAAATATATACATACTCAGTGAAACGACATGTGGCCTTTGATTGTGTCCAAACATTTAGTTGATATGAAGTTATTTTGTTGTTATTGTTGTCTAGAGAGGTACGTCGAAGGGACACGAATCTTGAGAAACAGAAAAGAAGTAAACCGTAAGTCCCGGTAAATGTCAGTCTGTATTTCACGGAAAGGTCGAAGAAGAATATTTCTTCACGGAAGAAGAAGGGTAGTACTCGAGAAACAATGTCTAAAAGGAGACTCCTACGACATCAACAAGTCGAGAGACACTGAAATGTGTACGATAAGAAAGACAGACTTTTCATGTCTAGGGAGAAGTACGACATTATGGGTCACACTATTTATAAGAAAGTGAAGGCTTCGGAAACTCAGGGGTCTGAGGGGTGACGGCGAAAATTGGCTGCCATACGACAAGTCAGTAAGCGACAGACAGTGTCCAGAAAGCGTACTCTAGTGCTTAAAAAACTCCTGTCCATGACCCAAAATGGACCAAAGTAGAAGATATGGGTCGTACGGATTTTATACCATCCGTGAGTCCTATATGAATAGTTTGTACAACTTCCGTTACTTCTTAAGACGTAAGTCTGTCGAATACCAGATCGTTCCTTATATTTAACGAAGTACTGTGATGTCGAGTCTTAGCTCTTTATGGTACTCTCCAAAATTATTTATGTATATGTACCAATTCAGTGTCCAACTTTATGAACACACCCTTCTTGGTGAACGTTAACCTTAATAGAAAATAACACCACTTTATGTGTACAACAAATAGTAAAATTGGTGAGTATCTATCCATATGTTAAGTCACCGTAATCTATGTCAGTGTTACAACCCATTGGTAGTGGTGACAGATAGATCGGGGGTTTAAAGAAGTAGGAAGGGTCATTTCTGAGGTACGGGTAATTCAGTCAGGGGGGTAAAGGTGAGACGGGTCCAGCACCCTTGGAGACAAGATGAAAGACAGAGACACTTAAACGGACAGAACCCATGGAGGATACCCCCTTACTATGTAATAAACAGGAAGACACAAACTGAATAAAGTGATCCGTATTACAAAAGTTCCAAACAGGTAACTTTGACCTCGGACAATATATCTCATTTCATTCGGTCTTTCTTTTTGTGGTTATGTCATATGATTGTGTATATATACCTTAAATCTTTCTACCATTACTATCGGGATATACGCTCTGTTGTCTTCTCTGTGTCTACATATTTTGTCAGAAAACCTGAGACACCCTCTTCCGCTCCCACCCTACTAGATTCTCTTTTCGTGACTTTGTACATATCATAGTATATACTTTGTCTAGAGGTCAGGCCCAAGCTACGTACTCTGTCCCACGAGTCCCGACCACGTGACCCTACAGGGTCTCCCTACCCTAATCCTCCCTCCACTCTCCCCCCAAGTCCTACCCCTTGTGTACATTTGGGTACCGACTAAGTATAGTTACATACCGTTTTTGGTGATGTTTTAATATTTCATTAATCGGAGGTTGATTTTATTTATTTTTCTTTTTTTGTTCCAAGTAGGTATAATATCGTATATAGTTTTAAAATAAGGAAAAATACCGACCCATTATAAGGTAACATCCATATATGAGAAAAACAGACAGGTAAGTAGACAACTATTTGTGAAACAAAGGCAGACAACCGATCACATTTATTACAACTATACTTGTAACCATATGTTTATGGACAACGTCAGAGTTCAGAGTCAAGAAAACCTATATATCACTCCTCACCTTCATGACTCAGTAACCCGAAGGGACCACCGCGTCTCCAATTTCGCAGACGGACGTTACACCCTCTGCACCCAAGCTAGGGACCCAGTCCTTCTAGGGGACCTCTTCCTTTACCGTTGGGTAAGGTCATAAGAACGGACCTCTTAGGGTACCTGCCTCCTCGAACCACCCGATGTCAGGTGCCCAACGTTTCTTAGTCTGTACTGACTCGCTGAAGTGAAAGTGAAAAGTGAAAGTCCCATCAAGATACAAATTGGAAAACTCTTTAGTGGCTTGATAAAAGGTATCGTCGACATGGTAAAATGTAAGGGTGGTCATTACGTACTTTTTAGTTTAAAAGGACGCAGGAGTAGTTACAAACAATAAAAAGAAAAATTTTTTAATGTCGGTAGGATCATCCACATTTACCTTAATAGGAAACAAATACGAAATCTATCAACAGAACTATTGACCAAAATTAAACGAATACCCGGTAATCACTGGTGACTTTTTAATTTGTCAAAAGTGAAAGGTTTAGAACATAAATTACTGTGTTTTGGTTGCGCAATTGTGAACAAACGTCTCGTATTCAGGAAAGAAGTTAAACCTTTATATTCGTCTTTTCGTGAAGAAACAAAGGCTTAATGAGAAGATATCGTGAACACTATCTCGTCCACCCCTAGTTTCCAGACAATTACAAGTGTAGTGTCTCAATTAGCCGACAATAGAACAATTGTACTCTTTCTTCTTGAAGTCAGCGGGTGAACTACAAAAGAATGGGACCATTGGTGTTTTAAGAACGAGACTTAGAGTTAGTGTTTGAGGAAAAATGAAGTGTGACGAACACATACGTAAAACCAAGGTTTAGATCTTGAGATCGTCTACCATCATTATCTTGATCTTCACCAGAACTTTGAACAAAGTCACCTTCTCCAACGAAACTCTCTCCATACCTCAAACTCTCCACTACGCTTTTATCTGATTTTCTTGTCCTCAACCTGCAGGAGTCCGATCTCAACTTGCCACAAACGTTTGGTACTTTCGTCGTCGTCGTACATAGTCTCGACAAGTTGCGGAAGGGTTTAGAAGCATGAGTCCTCTAATAGAATTTTAACCATTTCACGGACCCGTAGTTATTATATTCTCCATTAGTACTGCCTTTTATGACATAACTAAGTAAAATGTCTGTAAACGACTCGTCACACCGGTAGAAACGGGAGTCCCTCAAACGTCAGATTACGTTACTTACCCACTCCCCCCGTTGAACATTTGTCTAATAATTTTATTATGTCATTTAGAAGGACTATTTTTATAATTGTCTTTTGATTAAAAAAAAGATATTTCACCCCTGTCATTTGTGGGGGAAAAATCTTAATAACACTACTAATTTCTTTATTGTGTATGTTTCAAAAATTATGTCAACGACCGTGTACCGTTCGTAAATCGTTTACAATCGATTACAATAGTAAGTCAAGTAAAGTCAAGTCAGCGAGTCAGCACAGGCTGAGAAACGCTGGGGTACTTAGCGTCGTGTGGTCCGGAGGGAGAAGTAGTGGTAGAGGGCCTCAAGTGAGTCTGAGCGCAGGTAGCTCAGGTACTACGGTAGATCGGTAGAGTAGGACCCAGTAGGGGAAGAGGAGGACGGGGGTTAGGGAGGGTCGTAGTCTCAGAAAAGGTCACTCAGTTGAGAAGCGTACTCCACCGGTTTCATGACCTCCAAGTCGAAATCGTAGTAAGGAAGGTTTCTTTAGCGTCCCAACTAGAGGAAGTCTTACCTGACCAACCTAGAGGAACGTCAGGTTCCCTGAGAGTTCAGAAGAGGTTGTGGCGTCAAGTTTTCGTAGTTAACAAATCGTGAGTCGGAAGAAGTGTCAGGTTGAGAGTGTAGGTATGTACTCGTGTCCTTTTTGGTATCGGAACTGATCTGCCTGGAATCAGCCGGTTCATTACAGAGACGAAAACTTATACGATAGATCCAACCAGTATTGAAAAAAAGGTTCCTCATTCACAGAAAATTAAAGTACCGACGTTAGTGGTAGACGTCACTAAAACCTCGGGTTTCTTTATTTTAGACTGTGACAAAGGTGACAAAGGGGTAGATAAACGGTACTTCACTACCCTGGCCTACGGTACTAGAAACAAAAGACTTACAACTCGAAATTCGGTTGAAAAAGTGAGAGGAGAAAGTGAAAGTAGTTCTCCGAGAAATCGAGGAGAAGTGAAAGACGGTATTCCCACCACAGTAGACGTATAGACTCCAATAACTATAAAGAGGGCCGTTAGAACTAAGGTCGAACACAAAGAAGGTCAGGTCTCAAAGAGTACTACATGAGACGTATCTTCAATTTATTCGTCCCACTGTTANTTCGTCCCACTGTTATATGTCGGAACTGCATGAGGAAAAGGATAAACCTTGGTCAGACAACAAGGCACAGGTCAAGATTGACAACGAAGGACTGGACGTATGTCTAAAGAGTTCTCCGTCCAATCCACCAGACCATAAGGGTAGAGAAAGTCTTAAAAGGTGTCAAATAACACTAGGTGTGTCAGTTTCCGAAACCGCATCAGGTATTTCGTCTTTATCTACAAAAAGACCTTGAGAGAACGAAAAAGCTACTAGGTCGTCTACAACCGTTAAACTAGAGTCCAAGGAGACGGAAAAGATTTTGGTCGAACTTGTAGTCCCTCAAGTGTCGAGTGCATAACGACTTCGGACCGAACCTCTTAAAACTCGTAATGAAATGATCGTACACTCTACTCACGTTAACACGTCATCATACTCGTAAGAAACCGTAACGGAAAGAAACCTTAACCTTACTTTTGACTGGAAAAGGTCAGGACACCGGTGACGACTCAAAAGGTTTACAATAGTAATACCTCTCCAAAATAACTCAACTATTAACTATCATATAGATAACTAACGTGCGTTGTCTCTGGTGTCGATTAAATTTGTTTGTTTCCGAATAACCCCCGATTGACTCCGACTGTCCTACCTTTCCTGCCAAATTGTTGTCCGGGGTCCATCCTTTCTATGTTCCCTCGAGTCCCTAGGATCACAATCGTTATCCCTCAATCATAGGAGAAACCCGAAGGGACCACCGAGTCTCCAATTTCACAGACGGACCTTACGTCCTCTGGACCAAAGCTAGGGACGCAGTCCTTCTAGGGAACCTCTTCCTTTACCGTTGGGAGAGGTCATGAGAACGGACCTCTTAGGGTACCTTCCTCCTCGGACCACCCGATGTCAGGTACCCCAGCGTTTTCTCAGTCTGTGCTGACTCGCTGAAGTGAAAGTGAAACCCTACTAGGTCGAAATCGACAGAAAAATAGAAACCTACAAAGATTAGTCTTTGTTGTCAGACTAATCTAATCGAATCTAAGACCCGGGCAGAGACACTACTCCTTTGTTTCAAGATCCTAGTCGTCGGACGATCGAGTACCTCATCCTCTCCTCATCCTTCCGAGGTCCTTCCCTATGTCTTTCTTACTCACTACAAGTAAGTCCATCATAGTCTATGAAGGTTCTAGACGACTAGGTAACTCCGACTACTATATTCGGTACTCCGGTTGGGTGCCTTATCGGAGAACTCATAAAGACAACCGGTATCTTAGCTGACAGGACGGAACACTGACCACGGTTGCGTCACACTAGTAAGGAGAGACTGTAAGAAGTAACTTTAAATAGACCAAAGGAGTACAAATAAGAATTCATGACATCGATTTTGTTTTCTGAGCTGATAAAGTTATTATCTCCTTCCTTTTGAAAGCCTCGAAACATCTGACGTAAAGAAAACTATATAAGTCAATACTAATAGGGATAGTGTGAAGAGTCGAGCACTAGTCCTTAAACCAGACCCAGAATTAACACTGAGGCATCAGTCTGGGAGGAAGTAGGACAATAAAACAGGATCTATACTAGGACACGTAAACTGGAACAACTCAGAGCAGAACAAAGATTCTACTAAAAAGTTGTGAAGTCTCCGTAAAGGTAAAATGAAAACAAAAGGTTTCATGACTTTAATCGTCAACCTCGAAACACGAATACACTAAGAGGTAAAGGCTATACTGAGTAGTCTACGTCTTTCCACACTATTGACCTCTCTTCTACGATCTAAATCCATGGTCGACAGACTCTATTTTCAAGGTCGGGACTGACGATTGTGTGTTCGTCCCACACTGAAACCCCGTTCAATGAATTGTAGAAACTCGAAGACAAAGGAACAAATATCTAAGTCCTATTGTTAGTCCGACTCTAGGAGCTCCCGTTCCAATAATACCAACACTCCGCGTTTATTCTAGTGTGTGTACTTTTGTAACAGTTAAGTTTACACTACACACAAGTAGTAACGACGGAGGTGACAATATTAATATTCGTCATGTCTCTCCCGGGTGGGGGGTGGGGGCTTAACAAAGGAAATCAACAATTTTCTCGGTGAGAAACTTCGGTCGCAACTATGGAGATAGTTATACGTACTCTGCACAAGTCTTTGAAGTCTTTAATCTCTAATACCGATAGAAGGAGAGTGGAACACACAGAACTGTACCTTCTTTTAATTGAACCGTACTATCAAACTAGAAGGGTCCTGGAATGACATGGAATAGTCGAAGAAAAGTCCCACTAATACCCGAACACCTTTACAAACTTACGGAACAGTTATCTCATTTACTGATATTGAAGGTGTCTGTCGGTAGAGAACGAAACGACAAAAGGTACAGACTCCTTTTCCGAGGACATGAAACATTGGTAAGTCTTAAATTATAACTCTTTAAGTGTCGAAACAAAAAATCTTGTAATAATTCGATATGTCTAGAACTTATAAGTCTAGGGTTCGTCATTTTGACCCTGAAAGTTTTGTATGTTTATTTATTATTCCTTTTTATAAAAATTTCCGTAAAGTTACATCGTTCGAAGAGAAACATGTAATTTGTAAACTTTAAAATAATTCTACTCTACATTCCTAATGGAGTACGGTACAAATCCAACCAAAAAGTAGTGTTGACCGTGTGCGACATGAGTTTATAAGTGTAAAAGAGATTTTTTTTTCCTTTTCTTTTACAGGTAGAAAATAATAAAAAGGAAAAGAAGAACCAGAATTGTGTCAAAAGAGACCTGGATAACTTACGTGTGTGTTGTGTGTCTCAACAAAACAACCCAAAACACTAGTAACGATTTTCTAGAAGTCATCTAGAAAGTAAATATTACGTTCACTCAATGTACGTGTGCACATAAACCAGAGAGGTACACGGGAACAAAAGTGACAAAGACACATAAAGAATATTACAACGTGTCACTTGAGTAAAGATTGTAATCTATCCGACTACAAGTCACGTGTAATCGGATAACGGTGCGTTACTGATATCGGCACCACAACTGTAACGGTTCACAACGACAACAGTAATGATTAGGGATCTTTCTGTTGACTTTGAACGGTAGGAAACACGACGTAATATCGGAATGTAACTTAAACTATACAATAAATACGAAGTCAGTCGTTAAGACCCGTGGGAAATAGTAAGAAGGTAAGATTTTTTAAGAATAATGGGACGATGACAATCGTCGAAACGGAGTCATCGGAATTGTAAATAATAATGGAAGTACGAGTAGTCAAGAACACAACGAGAACGATTGAAAGAAAGTAAGAGAAGAGGACGTGGTATTAATATGGAAAGGGGGATCAAATGGGTCCTCACCCCGAATCGAAAATGACCTCTACAGACTACATAATTATAATCATTAACCGGTGACTAGTGGGTAGACCATCGGGTGAGGATCGATGGAAACATTAACCCTTATAGACTCAACAAAAATGGTGTTGGTGTCGCCGTGATCACCATTTCTTGAACGAACGGTCACGTCCTCTGTGCTCTGTACCCTAAATAAGGACCCCGTTCTTCTAGGAGACCTTCTCCTAAATTTTACCGTTTGGGCGAGGTCATAAAACCAACTTTTTAAGTCACCTGTTCTCCTCGGGCCGTCCGATGTGTGGTACCCCAACGTCTCAGCCTGTGTTATTCACTGACTCGTGTGTGTCGTGCGTGTGCACCATCGAAAATCGGGGCGCAGATGACTATTGGGCTCTACATCCCGTGTACCCTCCCGTCGGCGGAATAAATACCGCAAACAAGGTTGTATCCACTCGTAACTTCAGCTTGACGGGACATAAGATTAGGACTGGGTGACAAAGGATCGACATATTGGAATTGGAAGGGTCTATTGTCAAAGAAGAAGAGATTTCACCCCTATCAATTATCGTGGATAGAGTCAGTGACCCTTTCTGAATCACTCGAATACACATATTTCGAGAATAGCACCAAGAACCGTGCACCATTTGTCATTTAATACCCCTGACAAAGACTCTACGAAAACATCGTGGACATCTGACCCCTCTCTCCTCCGAAAAATCTTCTGTAGTAAACATTCGATTCAGAATCTTCTATTCTTCCTCAATCGTAGGGACACCTATTTCTTTCCTAAGGACCGTCGTCATATAAACTCTGGGTCCTCTCTTGTACTGTACAAACACCTTTAACGTGTAGCAAATGAGACTGCCTCCCACTCTATCTTCATCCCTCTGTCCTCCTCCACTCCGTCCTTTCTGCTGGTTCTTGGAATGTCTCGAGTGCCTTCTCAAAGTTGAACTAGAAAGTAGTCAGGGAGGTAGTAGTCAAGGAGACAATTCGTCGGTGTATTTACAGAAATTCTCGTCGCTGTCCCTTTTCCCCTTTCTCCCGTCGTTTGACCGGAGTCTGCTTGACCGTAGAGAAATTTCGTTTATAAGGAGGAACTCTTATGATGTAATTAATTCGTACACGGAACGTTCTAAGTAATAACGAAATGAACACAAGGGACAACCAACAGAGTAAGTAATTAGACGACTAATCATTGGGACTTGAGAACAGGGGGTACGGGGTGGTGGTAAAAACGTAACGGAAAAATTATATGACACGCAAGGGGGCCCTGCATTTGAGGTCCTGGGCAGGGACCGGACGAGCACAAACAAAAGAAACGGGGAACACGAACGGAGACGACATTGTAAACATCATACACAATTCATTAGGAATTCCATTGTAAAAATAATACAGTATTTTTCACGTACCGTTTATATAATATTGAGTACCTGAAACAAATTTTTACTTGCCTATTAAATAACTCACACAATGTACTCGGAGCGAGGGGAGGGGTAAAGTCGACTCTGAACGACGAGTAAATCGGATCGGAGGATAGCTCACGAGGGTGGGACACTGTACGATCCTTTCGTCTGGGTACCAACCGATCTTCACTGTAGTATCAAATACATGAGTTATTTTTAAATTAATTCAGTAATGTCCTTAACGTCAGTAGTAAATTGGGAGACTAAAGAAGACAAAGCAAATAATAATTTGTAAGTCATTATCGTCAGTGGTTTAGGACTACCGAATATTTTATAGACGTACTTAAAATTATCGAATTTATTTACCCTTTTATACTCATTGACTATATTTTCCTTGGAAAAGGAACACCACCACGACATACATACCCAAAAATATTTTTTCGTTTCGTAATATCTTTCCTCTTCTCAAATTATTCTGTTGCTGGGTCGTAATCGACCTCTCTCAAAGAGTAGACTAAACAGATACGTACCCGTCCCACGAGGTATACCTTAATAGACCGTCACTCCTGGACGTGTGGTCGTCTGTTTTCGAATTCACTCCCTTATTCTAGGGTCGTCTCCAAGACACACAACAGACACGAGTCAGCGAGTGAGTCCAGACTGAGAGACACTGGGGTACCTGACATCGGGCGGTCCGAGGAGAAAGGTACCCTAAGAGGTCCGTTCTTATGACCTCACCCAACGATAACGGAAGAGGTCCCTTAGAAGGGCTGGGTCCCTAACTTGGGTGTAGACGCAACCGTCCACCTCAGCAGTGACGACTCGGTGGACTCTTCGGAGTCGTCTCCAAGTGGTCTCCCTTATAGGTCGGGGGAGCTCGACGACCCGACCAATCTTCCCGGGACGTCCCGCTCAGGTTATCAAGTTCTTCGACGACAGTGAACCGGAGTGGACAACGGACGTCTAGTACACAGACGTAACTACCTCGAAGGTGGGAGAAGGTCCTTCCCGGGAAAAGTACTAGATTAGGACGAAGTCACTACTCTAGATTTTTGTTAAGGATCGACACCGTCGAACGGTGGAGAGTCGACCTCCACTCCCCTCTCCGTCGAATATCCAGTGGTCTCAATCTTATCTCTTGGTCCTCCATCTCCTAGGAACGAGTATTCCTTGACCTGAGGAGGAGAGGCAAGGAAGACCCGTTATCACCCGGTCTTGAGTCCACACGTAGGGTTCTCCTCTTTCCTACAGACATACATTTACTCGGAATAACCTTTCGTCCTTAACTTTAGACATACAATTATACAACCACTAGAGACCTTTACGGAACGTGTTCCACTTTAGTCAAGATTAGAACCGAGACTCTGATTCAACTACACCCTGGACCCCCCGTCTCAGGGAAGGGGAAACCCCAGAGTCAAGTGGTAAAGGAGTTTCCCTACTCGTTCCACTGCAGACTCCCAGGAAGGTCGAGATTTCGACTGACCAAACTACATCGTGTGTTCGATCGAGACGACTCGTCCAAGTCACTTACAAATGGAGCCTGTCAACGACGGAAACACGAGCTGTAGAGACTGTAGTAGGGAAACACCGGGACTAAGAAAAAAAAAAAAAAAAATTCTAAAAAAAAACTATACCTGGTAAAAATTTCAGAAATAACTGAAACAATGTTGTAACCGAAGACAGAATACAAAACCAAAGACCGACGTTCCGAACACCCTAGAATCGAGGGGTTGGTCCCTAGTTTGGACGTGGGGGACGTAACCTTCCGTTTCAGAATTGGTGACCTGGGAGTCCCTACAGGATGAGACCAAGAAGAACGTGTCAATCTTACTGAGTATCCCCTCCTCCTTCTCCTCGGGGAGTCGTCCTCCTACCCACCATCAGGGTGGCAGAAGAACGTCTTCCTTCATTGAGCTAAGACCGGACAAAGAGTTGCGATGGAATCGGGTATGACCTTCTACCGTGTCATTCTTCAAGTCGTCAAGACTTTAAAGACTTTGTGCCTTCCATGTTATTTGTCTTCGTTATTTGCCCTTCCTCGTTATTTGCCTTCGTCTGTCTTCCTACACTGACCTATCTTGTGCGAGACACACCGTGAGTTGGGAACACTCCTAAGTCAGGAGTCGTACGGTCGGGATTTGGGACGAGACCGGTCCGTGATCGGATCCACAACCCCACAATTCTAAGTAGTCTACCTCAAGGAGTACCGGAAACTCGACGAACTTTTGATCACCCTGTCCACAACACAGGGGTCCTCTTCACACCTGTCTCTCGAGACCCTTGTGTTTTCTGCCTACCGACAAAACCGGACCCCACTTCCATCCCACCCTTTCCAGTACCTAACGTGGTGACAGACGTAGGTCAGAGTGTAAAAGGTCAGAACTCAGAGTGTTAAGAGAGAGAGAGAAAAACTTTTAACAGGTACTGATATTTCATAACCTCGACCAAAATCAAAATATATTTGTTTGGTCTTCCATAATGAGTATTAAGGAACGTAAACGTCTCGTGAAACGTCGAATGGTTCCGAAAGTCGTATGTAGCACCTTATTTACTTACTCACTTGTCTACTTACTTCATGTACGATTAAGTAAACGACATGTTTGGTCAGGAGACACATCCCGTAAAGTTTCTGTTCCTGTATCTGAATCTATCCAATGAACTGAACGGGTTCTAGTGTAGGATCCATATGTCGTCTTAATACTGAACTTGGGTCCAAAAGACTGATTTAGGTCTAGGAAAGTCATGAGGAAAGACAGGAAGAAGTCTCTGGTCACTATTTGGTGTCCTACTTTATTAAGTCATAAACTAAATACTGGGTTTCATTTTAGTAGAAGGGCCTCCGTCCTTGGACGACCTTACAGTCCGTGTACCTGAACCCTAAGTCTGACTGGACCTATGAAGTAGTGATGAAACGACACCCTGGATCTCGAGTAGTGGAGTGGATAGACTCAGAGTCAAAAGACACAGATATTTTCGTACTACTATCGTATAGGTGGAGAGACCCGAGGTAACCGTCTTCTCTACTACAGGCATTTCGTGTACCGGGTATTGTCCACGAGTCATTTACCTCTTCTACTACCACCCGTTGTCAGTACCAACAATTCGTGTTTAAAATAAGAGGTATATTTCAAGGTTTACTGACCCAACAAAGAAAAAAAAAAAAAAAGGGTCAAGAAGAAAAAAAATAAAAAATTTAAAATTTTAGAAATTAAGAATGTACGCAAGGGTTTGTACTTGGGGGGAGGGTGGAGGGAGGGGTGTACCCAACAAAGAATTTGAACACTTAAATTTATCAGTTGCTCAGGAAAGACACATAATGCAAACTGTGGTCCAAAAGACGACCCTACGGTCTCTCCTCACTTTGTACCTGGGGAAAGAAATTCGTATAAGGACCTCCAGTCTAAGGGTCTCAGTTTCACAGTAGGACATCTTCTCCAAAGCACTTGACGTGAGACCCAAGGCGTCCGAGTGGACCGACAAGAGACTCTCCTCGAGACGGACTCCGAGGTGTCAGAGTGACTGTAACGTAAAGACCTTGTCAGGCAAGTGTACTTGTCAGAGTGACAAGTCAGGTAGGACAAGAGGAGGTGAGAAGTGTCGGAGTCCCCGAGCGGAAAGAGGAGCCGTAGAGTGCGTGTCGGGCCGGAGAGAAGGAGGAGAAGGGTAGAGACCGGTGAAACGAACACGAAAGCGACGTCGTCTGAGGAAAGACAAGGACGGGCAAGTGGGAAGGAGTAAAAGAAAGGACGGGGACGTGGAACATGTCGAATAAGGGACACAGAGCTTACAGGAGAAAGGATGGGCGATCGAGAGAGCAGTCTGAGGAGAAGGAGACTCCAGGTCACTTTGTAGCGGAGGAATCTCTTGAAGGGTCGTCGTGGTGGGGGAAGGGGACGGGGTTCGTCTCTGGTAAACATGATTTTAAATGAATAGTGAGGGGTGAAACCCCTATCTTAAACTCCATTGTACAACGTCACACTAATAAAAAAAAATAATTGTGTCCAGACAAAAATGATCTGTTACACGAAGAGGTTAGTTCTTCGGCAAAGAAAAAGAAACACAAGTATCCTAGGTCGTGTCTCGGACTGTGTATCAGCCCCGAATCAAGTATTTTGACTCATGATGAAACATATTAAGTCCTGGTTTCAGATTTTCTTCAACAGTTTAACCCCTCTTAGGGTTGTCTCGTCCCTTTATCCTCCTACCCCGTCCTCAAACTGGACAATCCTCGGAAGAAAGAGTCAAGACAAGAGACACAGTCAGTCCTCGGTTTTTGGTATGAAATATCAAAAAAAGGAAATAAAATATGAAAACAAAAACGGTAAAACAAAGACATCCAATTAAGGATATAGGACTTCTTCTTGTACTACGAATACTGTTTATTAAAGATACGGCGTTAGAATCCTATACTACTCCATTCTACCAAATGGTTCGGAGTCTGTCTTGTCACCGGAGGGGGTTGTTTCCGACAACTACTCTTGAAGACTTTCTTCGAAGTCCCCGGCAGCAGTGACGGACGGTAATAAAATGACAAAATGAAGCATAAAATGATAAAGGAGTGGAAGTAACTGAGTCGTTGGTCTTACTTACACGGGTCTTCAAACAGATCATGAACTCTTTCTTTCGTGATGCATCATACCAGTCTAGTAAGTTGATCGGCCGTAAATAACTCACGGACACCCCACGACCTACTTCCCTGTGTCCGTCTACCCAGTTATAGAGTCGGGGTCTACGAGGTCTCTCTTCTTCCGTGCGGGTATAGTCGTCGTGTCAGACGGCCTGTTCAGTGTGTGAAAACCCCCGAAGTCAATATTTTCGTCATGTGTGAGTAAACTTTTAAGTACTTTGACACGGATTTACCAACTTTATCTTTTATCTTCCGGGGGAAAGAACGGACGGGTCGAGGGACGGGGTCTCCTTTTGGAACAATTATCAAATAACCCACAGGAATGTCTACAATGGACATGTATGTGTTCGTGGATACCTAAACAAAAGAAATACGTTTACTTTCAATATGACACGAGTGGTAAGACATTGAACGAAAAAAATTGACTCGTTATATAGAACCTACAGGATGGATTACTGTAAATCTAGACAGAGTAAAAAATAACGTTTTAAATATATTGTATTTTAAATGGTAAAATTTCACATGTAAAATCACCGCAACTCATATAAGTGCAACTCGTCGGTACTGGTGGTCGGTAGAGGTCTTGAAAGAGACTAGAAGGGTTTATCTTTGAGACACGGGTCATTTATTATTTATGATAAGATAAGAGGCGAGGAGGGTCGGGGACCCGGTGATCGGATGAAGGTCCCAGGAGGTCCCGGCAACCGAAGGGGAGTCAAGGAGATCTGGATCCGTAGAGTTAAAGACCTTCCTACGAAAAAAACACAGCACTCCCTTTTGTTCAGCTATAGGATCATCAGACACCCTTTTGATAATACGTTTGATTAAAAACGGAAGATCCGTGGGTAAAAAAAGGACGAAGGAGGGAGTCTGGTCAGAGGGTAAACAGAAGTCGAATGATCGTAACACCACCCTTCTCCCGACTTTACCCCGAGCGACTCGATAAGTCGACGAACATAACACGAGGACGAGACACGGTCGGTGGTGCAGGACTGAGTTCGACCAGTCGCGGTAGGGCACTGGAGTGTAGTTGGTGGAAGCGAACTCTTGGAGACTCACGTGAATAGAAGGGTCGGTCCCATTGTCAAAGGTGGACCAGTAGTCTCGGTCCACACCGTTCTTTGAGAACTGCTAGACCTGGTCAGTGCAACGATAGTAACAATTAGACTCAAGACTCAGTAGGAAAAGGAGGATCAACTAATATCTGAACGGGGAAGGGTCGGTAGAGCGGGTAGCGACTCCGACAGACGCCGTCCGGGACCGAGGCCCCCGAAAACGACAGGACACGAGACCCGAGCAAAAGATTCAGGAGTATTATGAGCGAGGGTGAGGACAAGGGAGAGCACATCGTGTGTACTCAACGACGGTCGTCGTGAGGCCGTACACGGGTCCCGTGAAGTCTGTGTCCGTCCGACAACACAATCGTTTATCGAACCTCTTGCCACTACACGGGCTCGAACAAGAACCGAGGACAGGGGTAGACGGCCTTCTTCAACCAAAAGGGCTGAGTCGGTAACACGGTCCTGTCAGAGAATTCGACACCTTAACATCCCCACAAATCGTTCCCCCGTAAACTCTGTCCATTTGTCAGAAAGGAAGTTTGACGGGCATGAGGGATGACCTGTACCGGGAAGACCGTCGTCTGGATTCCGGTTTGGAGTCCATGGTGTCACGGGGCCCCCAGACTGGTGTCGTCCTGTAGCTTATTCACTAGGACCGAGAAACACATTACAGGAATGGTGAATATCTCGGAAAGTACTGGTAACAGAGAATTAAACACCGTGTCCACAATAAAACCAGCAAGTCCAATACTCTTTGGTCCCTAGTCCTTCTCGATCACCGAAAGGTTTCCCGTGTGTCGACGGTTCACTGCCTCGACGGTAAACTTAAGCCCGACAGGCTAGGGGTCTAGGGTGACAACGAAGTCAAGACAAGTGTCGACGTGCGGCTTCGGATTAGAAGCACAGTGTGACGTGTTTTGTGGAAATACAAGAGAGAATATTAAGTTTCCACGATATTCCTCCCGTCCCTAAAATCAGAGACAAATTGTCTACCCTTCCAACTCTGAACCCAAATTATTTAACGGGTGGTAGAGACTCGACCCCTGACTGTCCCGGTCCTATTCTAGACCGGAAGATCGACTGAAGGTTCCGGGTCAGTCGTGAAGGAGACCAAGGTGTACGACGGAACCGTGGACCTGTCTCGTTGAAGAGTCCCGGACAGGGAGTCAGTGGGAACGAGTCCTTCTTCCTGGGAGGGGAGAGGAAGGAGTCTCGAGGTTCGATCTTGTACCGGGATCAGGTACTACGTCCGGAGACACTATAAACCCGAAGGGTTGTCGCACGAGAGACGACACGGTCCTGTCGGCTACCAGCCGTGTGTGTCCAAGACTCGTGAGGGGACACCGGGCACCGTCAGGACGGCCTGTCGGACAAGGAGACGACACCTCCTCCGGCCCGGTAGGGTCTCGACCCACTGTCCCTCCGGTTCCACGGTCCGAGGGCAGGGGTTTCTGGATCAACGACACGTCTACACACAGGAACCTGGTCCTCTCCTTTTGGACATTGTGAGACAAGAATCCTCCTTCGCATGTGAGTGTTATGCCCCTTAGGTAAGGAACACCTGCCGCGATCTTGACGACGACGAGGGTGGAGAGGAACGCCCACAACCGACCCGGACCGTCACGACATCCGTCGACACCGGGTCCTCCCGGGTAGTCTGTGCTGGGGCAGAGACGGAGGTGGAAAAATAGGTCGGCGAACCGGGGAGACCCAGGGTGTAAGAAGGAGACATAACTTACTTCCCCCTCCGGTGCACGGGAGAGTCCGGGGAGGGTCGAGACGGTGCGTGAACGGGACAAAGGAGACTCGGCTAGGATCCCAACGAGCGTACAAACGCTATAGGGGTCGAAGACTGAGGACCGAGACGGCAAGTGGGGTTTTCTGGTCAACACGACACACAAGGTCCCTTAGGAAAGTCTACTGGCGCCCGACCGTCGGCGGGAGACCTCTTGGAAGAAGTTGGTCTTTACGCTTCTGGGAGCCGTTGAACTTAACAACCATCTCATACACTCCTTTGTCCACTCGTCGGGGAGGGGAGGGGAGGTCTCAGAGGGACTGTCGTCCAGGAAGGACTCCAGACACCCACGACCTGAAGTCTCCCAGTACTCTCCAACTCAAGGGTCTGAGGTCAGACTCGCTTAAGACTGGTTTAGTACAGTCGTCGCCCGTGCCTGTTTCTCGCAGAAGACCCTCTGTGTCCAAAAGCTCCGTCTTCGGACTGCACAGAGAGAAACGGACCGTTTCGTTATTCCGAGAGGAAAAGATGAAGTGACTGGGGGAGGGGTCTTTTTTTTTCTCGGGGAAGAAACGTAGGTCAGTACTCGGTCCAGTCCCCCGCCCCTCATCCTTTTCTTCTTGTTCCCGTCTCACCGGACGACGAAAGTATTTGGACGTCCACAAGTAAGTGGTGTGTGAGACGACAGACGACACACGGGTCCCGATACGACCTAGGACCCGCGTGTGTCAGGCGAACATTTCGGTGTCGGCCCCCACGTCTCGTCGAAGGGACAGGGTCGTCAGGAGGACCCGGGTGAAACTTGGGGACCGAAGATCGTCTTAACCCGAGGTCTGTCGTAGGGTACTAGGAGAGGGGTGACCAACGACGGTGGACAGCAGTTCGTCCCAAGGGGGTGAAGTAGGGAGTGAGGAGACCGACGGGTCCCGAGGGTTTCGAAGATTCTCTCTCGAGAGCTCACTCCTGACGAATTGATGTATCAAAGGGAACTCAGGTCCCTCTCAAGTGAGGACAAGAGAGACGGGGGATTAAGACATAACGACTCTTTAGGTATACAATCTCTGCTCCCTCGACTCACCGTCCGTTCTCCGTGTACATCCGAAAAGGTCCCAGCGGGTCACTCAGTCCGACGTGTCGACCCACTAAGTACGCCGGTGATCTCCGAGTCGACGAGGTTTGTCGAGTAGTCGAGTCGGACAGGGTACTCAGTGTGGAAACGAAACACCCGGACCGGGGACCTGGACTTCCCCGGAGTGGAGTGTCAGTAAGGGAATAAGTGGACACAGGTACCGGACGTTCGGAGGTTGTCGGTCCTTTCCCTTCTGGTCCGAGACCGGGGCTCCTCTTCTGTTCCGGTCGTCCGGGTCGACCCACTAGTGACCTTTTTAATGTATGATCCCGAGAAGTCTGGGTTCCCATCTCTTGGGGTCTTCGGTCCTGAAGACAAACTGGCAAGAAGTTTAGACGGTCTCGGCCCTTCTTCCGTCACACCGGTCTCCTGGGGTGGGTGTCTCTTGAGACTCCGAGTGTGACAACTGACCTGGGCGGGAGTCTGTCCTCGTCGTTAACCGTTTCGTTTACGATACAAAAGACTCTGGTCGGGTTGAAAAGGTAACCGACGCCACCCGAACACGGTCCCCGGTGTTGTTCCCGTGTCGACCCTGGAGAGACTCCCGGGACTTCCTTCCTTGACGGTGTGGTCATGGGGGCATTCTTCAGGGGATCACGGGACTACTCTTCTTCCGTTATCCTCTCGTCACTCCCTCGAGAATCCGTTCGTCACTCGAAACAACCCCTGGGTCAAGACAGTCGTTTGGAAAACTCGTGGATAACACGGTCGGTAGGACAACTCTCGCGTCTTTAATAATTCTGGGTCAGGACGGGAGTTCCTAGGTCGAATACTAAACTGTTCCTTCGGGCAGTCCGTGTTCCGAGGGGACCTTATTCAGTCAGAAGCTACACACGTCCGTCCTTGTCTCACGACACCTTCCGACTTTTTCCTCCCTGATTCAGACTCGCTCACTCAGTCCCTTCTGGTCCTCCGACCAGGACCGGCCCTACGGTCAATCAGACCATCTAGTGGGTTCTTGGTCTCTAATTTAACTCTCAAAGATGGGTCCTCTACCCGTTTCACCACCGTAATTCCTGTCTTACCTCATCAACTTTTCTTCTCACCCAACACTTCACCGAGTAAGCACGGGCTGAGAAACGCTGGGGTACCTGTCATCGGACGTGGTTCGAGGAGGTAGGTACCCTAAAAGATCCGTTCTCATGACCTCACCCAACGGCGAAGGAAGAGGTCCCTTAGAAGGGCTCGGTCCATAACTTGGGTCCAGAGGGCGTAACATCTGTCTACGAAATGGTAGACTCGGTCCCAAAATCCCTTCTATTGTTACAGCCAACTAGAGAACGGGACCTTCTGTCGTCTCGTATAGACCTCTAAACCTCTAGGTCCGGGCTCCATATGCACTGTCTGCCCCACTCGTGCTCCCAGGCTTCCGATTTATGCTTCGTCGTCCTCACCTCCCAGAGAACCCTATCCCTCAACCTAGACTCCGGATTCCACTCCGAGAACTGAGGACGGCGGAGAGGAACGGGGGGTCAACGGAAGAGTGGGAGTGTCACCTTGGAGTAGAAAACTTAGGTCACGACTGAGGACGGGACTAGGTCGAGAACGGGACCTCAAACGGACAGAGGACATTTCGTAAAGAGGAGAGGAATGATCGTCCTCGAACCCTTAGGAGGGTCTCCTCCGGAGATAGCGGATTCCGGACCGGTGAGTAATCTCGAGGACGGAGAACGGTTGACGGACTGGTGGGGAGGGACGTCGACGTGTACAAGAGACAGTCACAGGGTAGAGGTGTAACAAGTCTCCCTATTTGGAGGACTCGGTAGGATCTCCCCACTTCGACCGCGGGTGATTGGGACCCCAGTCTCGGATGATCTCCTCTCATCTTCGTAGAAAAAAAAAATTTTAAGGTCACTGATCGTCAATAACTGAAGGGACCACCGAGTCGCCATCTCTTAGACGGATGGTTACGTCCTCTACACCCAAATTAGGACTCAGCTCTTCTAGGAGACCTCCTCCTCCTTTACCGTTGGGTGAGCTCATAAGAACGGACCCTTTAGGGTACCTGTCTCCTTGGACCGTCCGACGTTAGGTACCCCAGTGTTTTCTCAGTCTGTGTTAAATCGTTGATTTCTTGTTTGATCGTCACACGAATAATTCTGGACACCCCATGTGTAGTGATAAATACACAGGGAAAGAGTCTGTTCCCTTGAATTTAATTGTCTGTGTGTGTGTGTAGTGATATATACCCAGGGAAAGAGTCTGTTCTCTTGAATTTAATTGTCTGTGTATGTGTTTGTGTGGTTCCTGTACAGAGGAGGTCGTGTGTGAGGTACCTTTCAAGGACGTCAAGTCTTTCAGTCACGAACACACAGTCTGTACACAGGTAAGTCTTCATGTCGTCCCTTAAGGGATTCCGGACTCTTTCGAAGGAATTACTGAACAAAGAAGTTTGGGGGAATTTACTTTATTAGACCCGTTAGTCTCTGGTGGGAAGTAGGGACCCGAACCCTCGACCCTACCAGTCTTCGGGGAGGACGGGGAGCGAGGGGGCGGGGGCAGGAGAGTAAACCCTCCGAGCAAAGAAGGTGGTGGAGTGCGCGGTGGAGTGCAGACAGGACGAGAACACTGAAAGAGTAGACCAACGTCTATGTCATGGACCTGAGGTACTTGCCACTCCTAGACGAAGACTGTCCCCTCCACTCGACCGCGGGAGATCACCTCTTCTTAGGAGTCTCGCAGGACTTCGGAGTAAGGGGTTGAATATTGCTGCTCCCAGAAACTACCCGACCAGGGAGGCTTGTCGACCGGTCGATGGAAACTCCTTGACGGTCTTCTCTCCACGGACAAACCGAGTCCTAGGACGTCCTTCACCGGACTTGACTGGAAACTTGTCGTAGACAGTTTATGGACCGGGGTAAACACAACTAAAAGGAGAATCATGCGGGTCCTCAGACTAGCCCACCCCATGTCACGACCCTCTTGGGAATCGGGAAGATTCCACAAGAGAGGGAGTTCTCTTCGGGACTCGTCCTCGAGGGACGTGTGCGAGGGGTTCACGGGAGGTCTTTGGCACACTAACTGGTGTCTTCCCTTTCCCCCATCCAAGCTATCCCCTGTCGACGGAGGGGAGTTCCTGGGTGGTACCGGATCTTCGTCACTCATTACGACGACTTAGTCCGACCCATTGGTGTACGACAGGAGGTCGAAACTCGGCACCCGAACTCAACCGGTAATTTTCTGGGTCTCTGCAGAGAGACGGTACCAAGAAATAAGGGTCCAGAAAATCTTTGTGTGGACTCCACCGCCTCCGGTACTCAACTCGTCACGGTCGAGTCAATCTCTGTCCTCGTCTCCTCCAAGCCCACCGCACCCCAGAGACGACGACGAAGACAGAGGTCAAGTGTCTCTACAGTGACAAGACCGGTTCCGTAGAGGACGACTGGGACAGGAGCCCCTGCGTCCTCCGGACAGACCGGTCCCCCGAACAGTGTAGGACTCCGGAGTTCTGTCAAGGGGAACAGTGTGTGCGGGGGTGACCTGACCCCATCTCAGTACGACAGAAAGGAGGGAACCGAGGGGAATGTACTCTATGACACCCCTTCTCTTGCGAAGGACCGAAGTAGCGTGGTGGGGTCCTGGGGCGAGGCACGAGTCGGAAGGCGGGTGAAGGATAGAAGACCTCGTGCACGACGTCTCGGGGGCACCAGACTCGGGGACTCCTGATCAGAGGAGGGGGACTCACACCCAGTAGAAAACCCCCTAAAAGAAATTTGACTTCTTCCCCCACCTCTTGATATAGCGGGGAGGGGGGGGGCAGTTTGAAGGAAGTAAATTGAACGATATTTTACTCAGTATATTTCTTTGAGATATACCTACTCCATATAGGGTGAAGACACTTTTGTAATGTTTAGTTTGCCGGAAGAGACTCAAATAAATTCTACGAAAACAACGTGCGCCTCGAGGTCTCACTTCGGAGGAGACACACACAATCTATTATTGTGGAACATTGAGTAATGTCGACCCGTGATAAATGTATTTGGTCTCGACTCGGTCCGTCCTTAAACGACTAATTAAATAAAAATTACCTCACTTCATATGGTACGTGGTTTTATTTGAAATGACACACATGGATTGACGAGGACCTTACCTACCTTTTTAATTACCTTGTCTAAAACCGAGGGTTGAGATGTGTAATTAAATATATATTTTCAATAAACTCGGAATTGGGTAAACGACGGGTCCCGTCGAGGGATTGGTGTCTCGGGTCGGGTGTCAGGGCCAAGTCGATGGCCCGAACGAAATCTTAGTACCTTAGAGACTAAACCTTCCTTGTAATCACCAGTAAATCAGGTCGGGACCAGGTGTTGACCTGAGGGAAAGAGTTGTAGGGACAACCGGACACGGGTGTGCCCGGGAGACACTTATGGAGGTCGTCGTCTACCAGAGGTGGACGTCCCGGTTCAGGACATAGGTGTTCTACTCATTAGTAATTTGTGACGTTGAACATCAAGCCTCGGTACAAAGTTTTTCGGTCCAGCCAGCCAGTGCAGAGACTACAAAGGTTTCGGGAGCGAAGGACCGGTACCCGTAGAACCTCCGACGGTCCGAGAAGAATAAAAACACTCAGAGATCGGGTAAAGAAGAGACTCGTTTGACTTGGTGAACCCCGTTGGGACATACAAAAGAGACGGACCTTAGGAGAGGGGCGAAGACAGATATCTTTAGGTGTATAAGGGGTACGGTGGAGAGGACAGGTGGGGTCCGTCATAGGAGGTCACCTTGACAAAAGAATGTATAGACGGGAGGTGGGACGTGACACTCGGGGAACTCTCACCCGCGACCCCAAACGTAGTCAGGCGAAACAAAGAGGACGTAGATCGTCGTACGGACCTGGAGCCATCCGTAGGCCACAAAGAGGCCGTAGATCGTCGTACGGACCTGGAGCCATCCGTAGGCCACAAAGAGGCCGTAGATTGTCGTACGGACCTGGAGCCATCCGTAGGCCCCCTAGAAGTTATTTACTTTCTTCCTTACTGACTGATTTAGTGGTTGGTCCTCGGGGAAAGACCTGACAAGAGTCAGATATGATGTCGAATAACATTGTCAAGTCATACTTCACGGAGGGAACCGGAAGTTTATTCTTACTTTCGGTTTGTAAGAAAGATATCGATTTACGAAAAGATAACGTTTAACAATATGTCTTGTTCACTCTCTACACCAAAGAACGGTAGTCCCTATAACGAGAGATCCTTATTAAAACAGAAAATAAACATAAGATGTATGAAGGTCGGGACCCAACCCTTCTTAGGAACTTCTTCCCTTACCGTTGGTTAAGGTCACAAGAACAAACCTCTTAAGGTACCTGTCTTCTCGGACCGCCCGATGTCAGATACCCCAACATTTCTCAGTCTGTACTGACTCACTGAATTGTGAAAACGTATGAAGGTCTTTTCCATTGTCTATTCTCTATTGTCCGCATTTTTGACGTTTTGTTTCAAATGTTCTATTCTATGTTCATAGTCCTCCCTTTTATTAGTACAATAGTGTACTGAAACCCCCGTCGGATAGTCAACAGAGTTCGTCAGGACAATTTATCCATAACAGGAGGAGGACCAGAAAGAGGGGAAATGCGTTCTCTCCCCTGATACCGAGTCCCTTCGGACCTTCCGAAGGGTCGGGAGTAGAAGTCGGGGCCCCGAGAGCGAGAGAAGGGTGGGTTGTGACGGAGGGCGTCCAGTCACTCCTTTGTACGTTAACTCCTATTTTGGAACGAGACGCTGAAGGACCAACAGGTCACCAATTCTTAGGCGGACGGTTACGGCCTCTGTGCCCCAGCTAGGGACTAGGCACTTCAAGGGTGTACGCCACCCGTTGAATTCGGACACACAGTGTTGATGACTCGGACACAAGACGTTATTCTCTTCGGTGGAGTCCCTCTTCGGGCCCATGGCGGTTGTTACTCATTGGGTGGAGTGACGTTGGTCCCTTTCAGACGCACGTCGTCACTTCTGGTTCGTGTTGGTTTTTATTTAAAATTTGTGTTTTAGGAACGAGACCCGAGGGATCTTCGGTTGTCGTCTTTACTCCGGCCGGCTTCCAACACATCAAGGGTGACAGTGTATTTTCCTTAATGCGAATGATTAGTCTTCTTTGTATAAAAGGAATTAGAGTCTCTTGTCACATCCCAAAAATTTACTCTTTGGGACTTGTCACATCGTTTATCATGGGGATTCGAAAGTCATAACGGATTTTAAAATTTGTAACGTTCATAACGAAAGAATGTAGTCAAGTCAGCGAGTCAGTACAGGTTGAGAAACGCTGGGGTACTTAACGTAGTGCGGTCCGGAGGGACAGGTAGTGGTTGAGGGCCTCAAGTGAGTCTGAGTGCAGGTAGCTCAGTCACTACGGTAGGTCGGTAGAGTAGGAGACAGTAGGGGAAGAGGAGGAGGGGGTTAGGGAGGGTCGTAGTCTCAGAAAAGGTCACTCAGTTGAGAAGAATGTAGTTCGACAGTAATTTCGGGTCGGGTGGGAAGTCGGCCATAAAAAGGACAAAGCCAAGACGCGGTCTGCGACGAACCATAAAAGTGAATCATAGAGTAAATTAGGAGACTGTTAAGACACACCATTCATAATGGATATTCAAGCAGAATTGACGACTCCTCCTGACGTCGAACCTCTCCACGTTTAAATAGGACGTACACCTGAGTCCGTCAGACTGTGAGTTCACGTTACGAAAATCAAGATCTTTTCCTTGTACCGTACCCCTTCCGGTCAACACGAGGCGACTTTTCGCTTTCCTTTGGATCTCGTCATAAGGTCGAAGAACCCAAAGACACCCGCTTAATTGTCCTTTTCAGTCATGTCCCAAGTCCGAGGTCTCAGTCTTTCGGAACTTCCCTCAACCCTACATTTCCTACCCGTTCCAAATCCGTCCACCTTTCCTTTTGTCCTTCGCTCCCAGACACCGTGTCTCGACCCTTGAAAGTCTGACTTACCTGGTCGGCTCAACCACCAATTCCCTTCTTTTCCAACGTCTCTAGGACCACCCCGGTGCTCAGTTTCGGACCATTGACGCAGTCCTGACACTGGACCACCCTCACTCCTACGCGTCGCCACACGTCCCACGCGTCTGTATCAGTCGTTCCTAAGGCCGGTAGATCCGAACTCCCGGACCCCCGTCACCATCTTTACACTTCCTCAAGTTTGAGGTTTCTACGTGTCTTATTTTAGTAGTCCTGAAGTACGGACTGACTTGACCTCGGACTTCTCGGCAGGTCTCGAAAGGACCCTCGCCCCTCTACCGTTACGGACCGTCTTCTCCCCTTGAACTTCTTAGGAGAAACAACACACACACACACACACACACACACAAAATGTTCACGATTACTGTAATAGGATACTCTGTCCGGTCCCTCCAGATGACTCCTCTTTAGTCTCACTTCGATTGTCGGAGACACAGAAGACTCGGGGTGGGGCGACGAAACCACGTTTACAATCGTCTCCTCAACCCGACGCCTTCTACGGTGTCCTCCCGCTCCCGTATCCCGTCCGAGCCTAGAGTCCCACCCCTACCAATTCCGGAGTCCCGGTTCCTGAAACCGGAACAGAACCTATATCTTCCCTGTGAAATTTAATACTTTAACCTACACAAAGGTCCTTACTTTACTCCCATCTGGTCCCGGACCCTACCCGCACCCTCTTTCGTAAGTGTCACTACGTCCACCCCACCCCCGACACCATCCTTCTCGTCCTTGGTCGCACCGTCCACTTCGGACTCTACCCCGACACCCCCCAACCCCCCCAACCCCTACCCGTCGAAGGGATCCCTCCTCGGAGAATTACGTCGTCCGACGTCTCGGATCCCCGACCCTCTTTCACCCACTTCGAATTCACGAAATATGAGAAGGTCCCAGTTCTGAAGGCCCTCGTCCAATACCGTTGTCAACACTTTATAACCCTCCACGAGAGCTACTCTTCTTTACCTCCCTCTAACCCGTCCACAAAAGTCCTATCCTTTCCTGACTTCTACACGCACCCCGACCCCTCCTCGGGCTAATTCACACTTCGTTACTCATCCCATCCTTTGAAGAGTGTTCACACTCCTTAATAACAATCTAGGGAGACTTTCACCTTCGGACTAGAACTCTTATTCCCGGACCGAAACCTCTCCTCCTCCCTCGGGAAAGAACTCTGGTCTCTGACCTTCTGCGTACCTCCCGTTCACTACAGACACTACTCCCGGTTCTCCCTTTCCTTGAGGACTACGGGTCCTTTGCATCTCAATTAGTCGGGAACCCCGACCCTACCCCTTCCCTCCCCTCGTCCGTCCAGACACCTGTCAGGGTTTCACAAACTCGAGAAGGGAACCCTCGTCGGAAGACGAGCGACGAGACCAAGACGGACGAAGTCGGAAGAGGGTGACATAGGGTGGCACGGAACGGGTGAACATTAAAGTACCGACGTCAGTGGTAGGTGCCACTAAAACCTCGGGTTCCTTTATTTTTAGACAGTGACAAAGGTGAAAAAGGGGTAGAGAAACGGTACTAGACCTACGGTACTAGAAGCAAAAAACTTCTAACTCAAAATTCGATCGAAAAAGCGACAAAAGAAAATGGCAGTGGTTCTCCGAGAAATCAAGGAGAAATGAAAGACGGTAAACTCACCATAGTAGATGCATAGACTCCGACAACTACAAAGAAGTCCGTCAGAACAAAGGACAAACACTCGGTAGGTCGGACCGTAAAGCGTACTACATGAGACGTATCTTCAATGTATTCGTCCCACTGTTATGTGTCGGACCTGTATGAGGAAAGGGTTAAAACTTGGTCAGTCAGTCACCAAGGTGCAGACCAAGATTGACAACGAAGAAGAGGACTTATGTCCAAAGAGTCCTCCGTCCATTCCACCAGACCATAAGGGTAGAGAAATTCTTCAAAGGTGTCAACACTAGGTGTGTCAGTTTCCGAAATCTCATTAGTTACTTCGTCTTCATCTACATCCGAAAAAAAAAATTGGGGGACCGAAAAAGATACTAGTTTACCTACAGCTGTTAAACTAAGGAGACGGACAAGATTTAGGTCGAACATGTAGACCTGCAAGAGCCAAGTACATGACAACTTCGGGTCAAACTTCCTAAAACTCGTAGTGGAACGATCACACACTTTACTCGGGATCAGTACTAGTAGCCTGTGCTGACTTCGCTGAATCGTCGTCGTCGTACTAGTATATGAGGGAGTGAGGTGGGTCCACAATTAGTGGGGAGTGTTCAAAAGACACCGAAGGTTCCCTGAAGGGAACTCGGTGCGACGATTCGGGTCCGGGTCTCGGACGGGTCCAGTTCCCGGAGACATGGAGATAACTCCCCTCTTTTCTCTAGCACCGACCCCTTAAAGGTCCTTCTCTTAGAAGTTCGCGACTGGACATTACAGTTTGTCACTGTCTTGTGTTGCGCCCGTGATCTTCCCTGTACCTCTGGAGGTCGGGCCGGAGGAGACCGAGATATCTACCCTCCGGCCCCGGACCTCTCCGAGTGAGTCCCAGGGTGTCAGTTCTCGGTTTGGGGCCTGGACACGCCCGAACGAAGATGGGAGAAAAAGAGAACGGGACGTCGGTCTTTGTCGAGGAAGTGAAGGGTCAGTGGTAGACTCTTTCTCGGTCGGTCTCCCGACATGAGATTAACCCCTACCTCCTATCCTGCACCAAGCAGAGTCAAAGGTCTCACCGAGTACTCGATATTTGGGGTTCGTTACCCAAGTATGGAACCGAATGAGACACCGAATATTAATGGATACTCAGACGGAAGGAACGGTTTGACTCAAGGAAGTCCCGTGTCTGGTACGGAATAAGTAGAAACCCTGGTGTCACGACCGGATTTCATCCGTAATTTATGTACAACCCGTCTGGCCTACCCGTCTCCCACTCCCCTACCCGACCCAACCCCTCCCTCTCCACCGACCTGGTTACTACAACCCCGTTCCACCGTCCCTTAGGGACCGACACGTCACCAATCCCGAGACGAAACTTAGAGACTAGATTCTTGATTCTAGGGTGTTCTACACCCCAACCTGTTTTTTTTTTTCAACTTCTGAATTCTCTCGTTATCTATTATAAAGAAAAACCTCTTTATTCTCCACCTCCACGGAGAATAAACCTCCGTAAGACAAAATCTTTCCACCAACACAGACCCAGATCTGACACCTACAACACTACTACCCCAGAGTCGGAAAGGCGTGCAGGGAAGAAGGTGGGGGAGATGGGTAGACAGGTGTATAGGGTAGGGTGGACAGGAGTAAGTACAAAGGAAGTTCCCTCTCTTAAGGGTTTGGGGGAGAGGACCTCCGCTTCACACTCTCCTGGTGACGCCTTAGGAGTGACCGAGTGGGAGGCGTCTCTTCCCCTTACTAAACAGAAAGTAAGTTTCTGTTTTGCCACGGAAATCGTCATAAAGAAAAAGACATAAAGAAATAAAACCCGACACGACCCAGAAGCAACGACGCGTCCGAAAAGAGATCGACGCCACTCACCCCCCGACGAGAAGCACCTCCACACACCCGAAGAGGAACGCCACCGAAGAGAGGAACGTCTCGTGCCCGACGACTCGTGTCCGAGCTATCAACACCGCGTACCCGAATCAAGGAGACGCTGTACACCCTAGAAGGAGGTAGTCCCTAGCTTAGATGCGGAGGACGGAACCATCCACACAAATGGTGACTCGGTGGTCCCTCTGGGGGTGGCCATGAAGACTATTTCGACTGACCTCTTGTATCGAAAACGAGAGACCGGTTTACCTGAAAGATTATAGAAGGGTTTTGATTTGTACGTGTGGGGGACGGGGGGGTCCTGTCTTGGAAGAGACCTTAAAATGGCACTCTCTGTCTCTATGGGTCTTTATAGACTCGGGTCGAGGAAGGGAGTCGGTGGTTCACTTGTTTAGTAAGGGGAAGAGACACCTCCCACCTTGGTGACTCCTGAGTCCTCACCAGGAGAGTGTGAAGTGGAGGTCCTCTCCCCTCACCCTTTGTAAAGGACTTCCTTTGTACTTACCCCTGACCCTACCCTATGCACCTGCCTACCCATCTCCCCCACCTCCCTTCCTACTCCCTCTTTCCGACTCTGGGGTAGTAGTGTCGTAGGTGTGAGATCTGGTGGAAAGGTTTTGTCTTACGGTCTTAGGAATAAGGAACACTACCACGAACGGACCGTACGTAGGTGCATACGTGTCACCTCTCTCCTGGAACGGAGGGCACTCGACCCTATTCTCCGGTTCAGAGTCTTGGTGTCAGGTGACTGTGCCGGGTCCCAGTGTAAGTGGAAGTCCTGACCGGACACCAGACCTCCCCGAGTGGTCCTCCTCGAGGAGACTACAACGAAGCAAACAACGGTTCGGAAGGGTCTAGGGGACAGGGAAGTGCCGACGTTTCTGAGATTTGGTGGTACAGGGCTCGGGGAGTAGGAGGAGGGTCAGTCCGGGGACTGTGTCCCTCAGGTGAATAAGGAGAGCTGTTGGACCACTTCCTCTGCCACAACCGGGGTAGGATGTCTAGTTCGGCGGCACTGAGTCACGAGTCGAGTGGGTAATTCACGGTCTCGGCCACACCGGAGGCCTCTGGAAGCACCACGAGGTCTCGTCGATTTGGTGTCGTAGACCGAACAAAGACCCTGAGACCACGAAACCCGGTGAGACGGGGCGTAGGGGGGTGGTGACGTGGGTCAAGGAAGTTGTTTGGACAGGGACGGGGAGATCAGGAGGTCGGACCGTGTGAGTCGGGTGGTGAGGTGTGTAGAACTTTAGAAAGAGGAGATTAAGGGTCGTGCTCGGTCAGAGACCCTTAGGAGTGTTGAACAGGGACACAGATCGAGAATCGAAACGGAACTAAGTTCTCTAAACCCCCTGAAGGGACCACCAGGTCATCATTTCTTAGACGGAAGGTTATGTCCCCTGTACCCAAACTAGGGACCACCCCTTTGATTCTAGGGTTTACTATCTCGTTGATTCGGGAGCGGGACGTTGATGACTCAGGTGCGTGGAGTTGATCTCGGAAGCGCACGACGTTGATCTCTTCGGCACACGACGTTGTCTCAGGTGTGCTACGTCGATTCTGGGTTGTGTCGGATTAATCAATTAAAAAAAAAAAAAATTCTCTAAACCCGTATGAGACCGAGGGGAGGGTCGGGACCGACGAGGAAGGTCCTTAGAACAGAAGAGACTGGGTCTCCACGGGGTCATTTCCACACACCGGTACAACCGTAGTCTAGACAAACGTTGACTTCCCGACGTCGGGTCGGAGACGAGGATGGTGGGTTTGTCCTGTAAGTGGACGAGTCCGCGGTGAGTCGAACACTCTTGTCTATTCCGATTTATCGGGGGTCTTACCATCTTACTACGGACTTGTGGAGGACCTGTCCTTCTAAAAAAAGAAGAAGAATTATTATCAATAATTCCTCGGACAAGGGCTGTGTGACGCCGGTCCAGACCCGAATCGATAGGTGTACCGAAAGCAGTGGGACCCAGGGGTGGGGTCCGAGTCGGGGTTCCGATCCTGGATGGACAGATGGGAGGGTGACGGGAAATGGGTGAGTCGGGTAACCCTTCCACTCAATAAGAAGTCGGGACCCCTTAGACCAAACTAAATGTACGAAAATAACCGAACCGGTTATTCAAGTAATCCCCAAAAGGTATTCTACATTACCTTTTTGAGTTTACTTGCAAACCCGTTAGGTTATAATAGTCCCATAGTCCCTAGGGAACCTCGGGAAAAGTCGAGTCAGAAGGATAGGACCAGGAAGAGTCGACTCAAGGGAACACGTCTGTGAATCCGGGTACCAGATTACAATCCCAGTTTCTCGTGGGGGCGACGGCCTACGAGTATGTGGGTCTTCACGTGGGGTGTGTGTGTGTACTCTCGTGTGTATTCTACACGTACATCCATTTGTGTGACTACACGTCGATTCCGTCGGTTCGTCTACGGGTTTGCAGTGTCTACCTATCGTACATTGCACACATGCACGCGTCCATGTCCCCGTCCGTGTGGAGTAATAACGTGAAACGAAATAACTCGAAATGTCTATAACGTAAAAAATGGTTGACTTAGAAACATCGTTGGGACTCAAGAGTCTACTACCAAGCGTAAAAAATCGTTATTTCATATAAAAATTTGTAAAAAACACAGGGACAGTACGTCGTTCGCCCTAGAATCAAGGGGTTGGTCCCTACCTTTAAAGTGGGGGACGTCACCCTAGGGACTCAGAATTGGTGACCTGGGGGTCCCTTCAGGGTCGTTATTTCATAAAATTTTAATTCTATACATAAAAAAATCTGTATGACGACAACGTGTGTTATCTGATGTTACGTCATACTTGTATTGAAGACGTACTTGATCCTTCGGTTTTTTAAACACACTAAGTGAAACTCTATAAACGAAGTAATTTCACCAGACATTATTTACCAGGCTTGAGTATCATAGAGACTCCGTGTAGACATATACAACTCGGTATACTTTACACTTTAACGGTTATAAGCCACCCAAAAAATGAATGTCTTTACCTTAGATTATGTTTACACCCGTACCTCCCTTTATATATATTTTTTTATATCTCGGTTTAAAAATGTGGGTACAAGTTCGTCGTCGTAAGTGTCATCGGTTTTCCACCTTTGTTAAGTTCACAGATAGTCACCCACTCACCTATTTGTTACACCATACATGTGTGTTACCTTATAATAAGTCGGAAATTTTTCTTCCTTCAAGACAGTGTGTACCAGCTTGTAGTCACTTGGAACTTCTATAATCCGATCCACTTTATACGGTCAGTATTTTTCTGTCTCTGACATACTAAGGTGAATGTACTCTATGGATCTCATCAGTCTAAGTATCTCAATCTTTCATCTCACCATCGCCTTGAAAGGACGACCAGGTCACCGATTCTACGACGTAAGGGTTATGTACCCCGGACCCAAGCTAGGGACCAGTCCCTTGATCTAGGGTGTACGGTGTCGATTCTGGACCACGTCGGTTTTTTTAATTTTTGCTCTATTTTTCCTTTCATCTCACTACCGACAGACCCTGACCCTCTCTCTCTCCTTCCATGATTCGGACAATATCCCTGTCTCAAAGTCAACACCTTCTACCTTTTTCAAGACCGTTACCTACCACCACTCTCCACGTATGGTCACACCCCCTTGGTGACTTGATGTATGAATTTTTGTCAATGCTACTCCCTGAAGAGACCCTCAAGTCACCGATTCTGAGGCCGAGGGTTACGTCTCCGGGACCCAAACTAGGGACCAGTCCCTTGATCTAGGGTGTACGGTGTTGATTCTGGGACCACGTCAGTTTATTTAAAATTTTTCATTTAATTTTTTTTAATTCTACCATTTGAAATAAGTAATTTTTATTAAAATTTTTTCTCGGTTTTTATGTATAGTAGTCCATCCATACATGTGTGGCTCCCTATTTGGTGTCTTTGAGTTGCCGTGGCTTTATACGGACGAGGGGAGGGCTATCACGAAGAACCTGGGTCTATTCCGGGGACCCGGGGGGAGTTGTCTAGACCTCTATTCCGGGATTACTTCCGGGACGATGGGACCGATGGGGCTGTCGAATAATGGGAGGGTGCCAGACCGAGACGAATGAGTGGGGGGTGGGCAGTAAGTCGGAGGGGTGGAGGTCTTCTCCCGGAGGAAAATAAAAAAACTGGCGTGTCGTACCGTGTGTCCTAGAATCAGGACGTTGCTTCCTAGTTTGGACACAGGGTACCTGTGTCTCCTCGGACACCGGCCAGACCCGTACTGGTGTCTGGCGACTTCGTTCACGTCGGTCGTGATTCGTCCCAGTGCTCTGTGCCGGACTCCAGAGGACGGTGGGACCGGTAGGAGTGACCTGGAGCAGGGAGGTGTCTTTCCGCCACGGAGCCCGACCGTGACACGTGGCGACGCTGGTGAGGACGGGCTGGACGGAGGGGTCACTCGACGGTCGACGACTGAGGAAAAGACGTCGTGTTCCGGAGAGTGGGACGAGGGCTCCCGAGACCCTGAAACCGGGAACTACCACCGTCTTTCGTCTTTGAACGGAGGTCTGGACGAACGGAGGCTCGGTACGTCGCACGCGGGACTAGGAGAGTTTGCTGCAAGAGTATTGCTAATTTGAAAAAGTCAAAATAAAGAAAAACCGACGCGACCCAGAAGCAACGAAACGTACCCGAAAGAGATCAACACCGCTCGTCCCCGATGAGATTAACGACACGAGGCCGAAGAGTAACACGAGGACGACACCTCGTTACGGAGATTCGTGTACCCGAAGTCATCCACGTTGGGTGTCCGAACCATCAATGACGAACACCCGAGATTTCGCCTCCGAGTCATCAATTACCGAGTGTCCGAATCAACGAGGTACCGTACACCTTAGAAGGCCTGGTCCCTAGCTTGGGTATAGGGGACGTACCCGTCCGTCTAAGAATAAGTGACTCGGTGGTCTCTTCGGGTATTAGTAAATTATAGGTCGGGGACTCCTCCCAATCCCAATCTCAATCCCAGACCGGGGTGGTCCAGTTCTCGAAAGGGTCTCGACTCGAACAACCTTTGTCGGTAGACTTGTCTTAAAAAGGCCTCACCTTGTCGTAAAAAATGGCCCTGAGACCTTCCAGTCCCAAACTTCCTTTGACGATCCTCGGACCGCCCCTTCCTCGTCCACTACGACCCCACCCCGACTCCCCCTACCCCTTCCTCTCACACGACTCCCGGACGGAAAGAGACCCGCCCGTTCAGGGTTGTCGTCCGTCTGTCCACTCCGACTGGGCTGTCCAAGGACTCCGGCCCCCGTTTCCCCACCTCGTACCGAGACTGTATCCCACTGTTGTCTGGGCCCCGGGACGGTGTGTCCTGTCCGCCCCGCCGTCCGTCCGGGCGACCCTAGAAGAAGGACGGCACCGGTCGGGTCCCACGTCCGGTACCTCGGGCGACCTCCCACTGTCCTCGACCACCCACCCGCACAAGCCTCCGGGTCCCGTACCGCCCCGGGGACTCCTGGGCCCACCTTCTCGACTTCGATGGGACCACCGCCCTCTCGCGGGGTGATCACGACGTCGTGTCGCTCCGTCGGGCCGACCGGCGGCTGCGGGAGGACCTCGCCCCGCTCCTACGGATGGACGCCCAGTAGAGGCTCCTCGCCCTCGACGGGAAGGACTCACGGGACCTGTACCTGATGTACTGGTCGGTACGCGCGCCCCCGGGCCTCGAGTCGCTCCGGGTCCCTGGGCTCCGGAACCCCGGACTGGCGGAGTCGGACGTGAGGCTTCAGTGGAGCCCGTGAATGAAGGGGGACCGGAGGCTGTATCTGGGAGGCCTGGACCTGAACCCAACCGGGCTCCACGGTGTACGGTGCCCGAAGTCGGGATGCGTCCGACACCAGGTGAAGGTCGCCCTGTTTCGGTTCTCGTAGTTTCTGGAAGACGCAAAGGAGAAGTCGGTCCGGGCGTGCCATTTTCGGGGTAGAGAAGTCTGTGGGTAAAGTGTCTACACGTTTGACTCCGGGTCCCTGCCTTTCCCTGGTCGTGCATTCCGGTGGGTCGTCGAACCCCGTCGTGACCCTGTTCTTGGAGACACGGGTATCTAGTGTTCGAGGATCTCCAAAATAAATGGAACCATTAGGGAACCGCCCGAAGGGACCACCGAGTCTACCATTTCTTAGACGGACGTTACGTCCTCTGGACCCAAGTTAGGGACCCAACCCTCCTAGGGGACCTCCTCCCTTTCCGTTGGGTGACGTTATAAGAACGGACCCTTTAAGGTACCCGTCTCCTCGGACTACCCCATGTCAGGAACCCCAGCTTTTTCTCAGTCTGTGCTGACTTGCTACTTCGTGTCGTGTCGTGTTGGGGAACCGTGAGCCCCTGCGATACCTATTCGAATCTTGTCCCCTACCCGGAGTCTCTATGGTGTCTGTGGGCCTTCTGTCCACGTTTCCCCACGAGTAACGTCTCTCCTCAGGAGAGAAGACCCCTTTTCCCAGGTACCGAAGGTAGTCTAAGAGTCTTTCTAGATACTAGGATTCTGTTTCTCGGGGTTGGAGCCACTCGTAGACTCGGTGGGGGAACTGAATGTCTCCTCCTTTGACTCCGGTTCGTCCCCTACCATGAATGAGTCCCTCCAGGTCAGGTAACCACTTTACCTCGGTCCCGAGTCCATCTGCTTTCTCCAGATCTGAGTCCGGGGTTCTGGCTCCGTGTCGGGACTGTATACCGGGGTTGGTGCGGAACGGGGAACACATGGCACAGAGGGGACCGGACTTAGTCCCCTTCCCCGTGACCTCGGACCCGGAGGTGAACCAGAACTCCCGACCCGAAAATCGAGACGTGGGTTTCCTTCCTCCTCTCCGCCGACGACCCGAGTCCCTACCCCTCGTCCCCGAGTCCTCTTTCCCTTTGCCCCCTCCCGTCTATCCCCACGACATCGGTGTCTGATCGTGTCGGAGTGAGGACCTCGGGTCTGGTGACTGAGTCCTCCGTCCCCCTACTTAGTCTACTGGGGTCCGTCCCAAGCTCCGTCCAATCGGGGTCACGGGACCGATCCCCTCGTCGGACGTCCCTTGGGTGACGTCTACAATCCTCGGTCCTACGACCCTGGATGGTCCTGGAGGTCTCGGAGGGACTGTTCAGAGGGATGCGGGGTCCGTCCCCTCCCGTCCCGGATTAACCGTCGTCCTTACCCCAATAATCACTTGCCGACGACAGTAGTGAAGACGGGGAAACTAGAAAGAACGAACAGGAGGGGTGGTGGGGGGTAGTGGTAAGGACCGGTCTGGATACGGTACCTGGTCCCGTAGGGAGTTACGAAACCAAGGAGAGTAGATCTGGGAGGAGGAGACCCGGTCCTCGGTCCGAAGGTGAGACCCGACAGTGACTGAGAGCCACTGGAATCCTTCACGAAGGAGAGGGACACCGGGTTCCAGGAACAAACAATTCCTTCGTCGTCCTTTCCCAGTAAATAACTCGAAGTCAACGTACAACTCCGAAAAGTGCAAACTAAGAGGTATTGAGTCTCTCCATCGATAGAAATAGAGGTAAATTGTCCACTCCTTCAGCTCCGTGGGTCTCCACTTCCTTGAGTGGGTTCCGACACAGTGATCCTTCATCGTCTCACGTCCAAACTTGGGTCAAGACAGACCGAGGTCTTGACCTCACGAAACGACACGTGGACGACGGAGAGTTGGACCTCTTGACCCTCCCCTCCAAGAGTGTCGTCTGTTACTCGTATTTTGAACCAGGGTCAACCACACCCACCATTTCCAGTGTCGTTGGAGACGTCGAAGCGTCTCCTTGTCTACCCAGACCGTTTCCCGGGGCTTCTGGGACCAGTGACGGGCGTCGAGACCAGGTACTGTTCCTTCGGAGTCTCAGTGTCTCACTGTCGACCTCGATCACCCCCCAATCACACTCCACGACCGGACCCTTGACTCCCGACCCAAGACGAAAACTGAGAAGGGGAGAGACCCGTAGTCAGGAGTGAATACATCTCCTCTGGAAGTCTGATCACGTCGACTAGGTGCCTGGAGAAACTCTTAGACTGTTGTCTATTTGTTTGACAGGAATCTATTTACGTGTGTTTTTGAAAGTTTGTAGGTTATTTTTAGTCAATTTTGTTTTTTTTTGTTTTGGAAAGTTTGTCGGAAGACCCGAAGTTCTGTCACTTTGGAGGGAGAAAGATTCAGTTTGGGGGGGTCCGACCCAGTGGTGATTCTCGGGAGGGTCAAGTCTACCAGAGTGTCCGAGACCGGAGGACGAAACGTCAGGTCACGGACAAAGGACCCTAGACCGGCGACGGGGACCCGTCCCGACTCAAGGGGAACGGAGGGGTCCACCACCGACAGCACTACCTGTATAAGTGGCTGTACCTCGAAGACACACTGGAGTACCTCCGGAGCCCGGCCGCGCCACAGGGGCAGATGGACGAGGACCGGGTCGTCGTGGACTCCGTGAAGGACCTCTACACGATGTTCTACCCGGAGTTGCCTCCCGTGGACGGCCAGTCGCTCCCTACCCCGTCCTCGGCCCCGGACCCCACCCGAACAGGTACTCGCGACCCTCGGTTACCCTCCCCCCGGCCGAAGAGAATCGAGAAAGGCCGGTCAGTCTCTAAGGCACCCTAAACCTGTACCGAACTCGGGGCTAGAGAGTTCCAGTAGGGGTTGGGGGAAGGGAGGAACCGAGTCTTGTACGCACATGCCTCGTGTACGCCCCTGTGTATAACGTCGTTCCGTCCCGCGGCGAAGTGTCCCGTCCGGGACCTCTTCAAACAGTAGCAGCTGACACTCGTCCACCACCGCCCGTCGATGTCCACTCACTCGCCCTACACCCCGGACCCCGACCCGGTACCCGACCACTCCGACGGACCCTCGACCGTCGAAACTTAACGGGAAGAAAGTAGGCAGGAAAGGTTGTACCTGAAGTCAAGTCAGCGAGTCAGTACAGGCTGAGACGCTGGGGTACTTAGCGTCGTGCGGAATCGTCGGCGGATTACAGTCCGTACCACGTCCCGGGTCACCGGTGACACCCCTCGTTCTCTCGGGGTCCGACCCGGGACCTCTTTGAGTGAGACACCTTCCTAATGAAATTACGAGGTCGTGTCCTTTTACAACAACAACAACAAACCAACGATTCAACATAGACTGAGAAACGCTGGGGTACCTGACATCGGGAGGTCCGACGAGACAGGTGTCCGAAGAGGTCCGTTCTTATGACCTCACCCAACGGTAAAGGAAGAGGCCCCCTTAGAAGGACTGGGTCCCTAACTTGGGCGTAGAGGACAGAACCGTCCGCCTAAGAAATGACGACTCGGTGGTCCCTTCGGATCTTTTATAACTACAACCGGTTTTTCAAAGTAAGTCCGAAAGGACATGGTAGGATACCTTTTTGGACTTACTTGAAAGATCAGTTGGTTATTGAGAACGTGGAACCTTGACCTCCCTGAAGTCCCTTGGATCTGGCACCAGGTAAAATGTCTACCCCTTCAATTCCGACACTGCCCTTCGGCACATAGGTTCAGGTGATTCGGCTCGTCGTGTCTGAGATCTCAGTCTCGAGACGGGAAGTGAACCCGGGAGCGTCACGACCATCACCACCACCACCAAACCAGAAGGAGGGGACCAACACTGAGGACGGACCAGGGCTCCCGGACGTGAAACGGAGGACTGGGACTGAGAGACGGGGGTCGAAGTGGACCGAAACGTCGGTCCGGGTGTGCTCGTACCACGACGTCGACTCCCCGGCGTAACACCTTCTGAAACTGGCCCTCAAAGCGACAGAAATACGACTCAGGGCCGGCCACCTCCCTAAGACACCTCCACTTCTAGGGGGCTGGGGGTCCCGTGGCGCGGGAGGGGGTCACCGGAACCGAAAACCCGGTCCTCAGGGGTCGTGGTGTAGGAGTAGTGGGAGGTCGTGGTCGGAGTCGTCGTAGTTTGCGAGTGGAGCGCACCCGGTGAGCATGGAGCGAGACGGTCCTCCGCCACTGGTGTGACTGTACCCACACCCCAGGAGTAGGGGGCCGGGATGGGCGACACTCCGGCTACCGGTCGGGAGGGACGTTGCGGTCGACAGTCTGGGATTGGTGCCGGGCGACAGTCCCGGGATGTCCCGGTTGGACTCGTTCGACCCCCGTAGGGGGACCACGGTCAGAAGGGGACGAGAGTTGGTGTTATCGTGGTCGGGGCACTGGGACCGTCCCCCCAGTGGGGACGAACGAACGAGAGCGGGAGAGGAGGGCAAAGGGACCTCACAGAGTCGAGACGGGGTCAAGGGTCTCTTACCCCAGGGTCCTTCGGTCCTCGGATCCGGGAGTGCCCCGGCGACCCATGGGTCGTGTCGAGACCTCTGTGACCTCCTCTTGTTCCGTAGAGACTCAGTCTCGGTACCGGTGGACCTAGAGGAACAAGGGAAGGGGTCTCGTGCTCTTCGTCCTCCGGGACTAAACCCCTACCGGGCGTTGAGTCCGAGAGAAACCGGACCACTCGTCCGGGGTCTCCTGTCCTCCAACCGGGGTTTAGTCTCTATGTTGGTTGACCTAAAGGACGGGGTCCGGGTCCCACGGTCCCCTCGGGGACTCAGTCCGAGTGGGTTCCAATCGTCAACCTGGGGTCTCCTGTTCTCCGACAGACTTTTGGTGTCGGTACCGGTTGACCTGGAGGACCACGTCAGGGGGGTCCGACCCCCGAGGTCTCACGGGGGACTTCGGTTGAGAGGCCGGTCCCGACCGTTCGTCCCAGGTCTACTTGCTGCCGTCTGGGATCCGGTGTCGGTCGACCTGGAGTAGTGTTTCAAACCAGGTAAGGCCCCACTCCCCGGACCCGGGTCACTTGAGGGATCCGGCTCGGGACGAGCTTTCCGACCTCACCTGAACCCCCTCCTCTTCGCCGCCTGTGACCCGGTGTCGGTCGACCTGGAGTAGTGGTTCATAGTAGTCAACGTCTCGTGGTCCGTCCCTGGGCTCGGGTCGGAGAGGCCCCCGGGACGTCCACCGGTCACGTTACCGTTGTCGTTACCGGACAGACTCCTACTCTTTGCCGCCTGGGACCCGGTATCGTTTGACCTGGAGTAGTGATTCATGTTGTTCAGGTTCAAGTTCAACGAGGCTTCGGCGAAACTCTGGATCAACATGAGGGTCTTTCCCTGTACAGACAGAAGGTGGATGACACTGGTCTAAACAAGTCCAGGGTCTGAGACCCCTCCTTCGAGCCCATCCTTGACATACCCTTCTCCCTAGATCTTCGGGTCC
The DNA here is from genome assembly GCA_006410555.1 of Capra ibex. Lineage (NCBI taxonomy): Eukaryota > Metazoa > Chordata > Mammalia > Artiodactyla > Bovidae > Capra > Capra ibex. The sequence goes on along the minus strand of SJYO01000233.1, from coordinate 1,901,643 downwards.
AATCTGTAAGGGCCCCGAGCCCTAAGAACAAGTATATACGTGTACGCGTGTGTACCCTTTTACCTTAAATGTCAATGGTCCGTGGACGGTGAACAGTGACACGACCCGGGAGGTATGGCCAATGAAGAGTAGTAAGTAGGAGTGAGTGTCATAGGATGTTCTATCTAAGACCATCCATATGTTAAGATCCTGGTATCCATAGTAGAAGGGATATTATATTTATACCTTCGACTCTGGATCACTCAAACTACTGAACGAACCTTAGTCCAAGTTCATTGATTGCCCCGAGTTTAGAAATAAAGAATTCTAACACAAAAACGTGTCTGCCCTATGTGTTATAGTTATCAAGGGTACAGGAGTATGTGTGTTTTAGGTATATAGTATCTCCACGGGGTTTATGGACGTGTTACATGTGACGTGTGACTGTTCCAAGTGTGGGTGTCTGTGTCGGGTGCACTATTTGGTCTTGTGAGTCCTAGGATCAATATCAATGAGTTATTTACAATGAACCGATTTACTTCGGTCATGTGTAAGTCACGTGTGACATCTGGGGAGTCCTAGGTGTCTGATATTTATACGTGAATTGGTGTATGTGTGTGTGTGTGTGTGTGTGTGTATGTGTGAGTACCCGTCCGTACATGGTAGGTTATTGAAAAAGATGGATTTCGACACATAGGTCAGGACACGACTGTACGTCGTCCCGAGGGTCGGGGACCTTCTGTTCCTAAGTCACGTATTTAGTAACCACAAAGATTACTTTCCGCTTGGTCACTGTCTTCCACCATCTCTTACTTCCGGTCTCTCACCACCACTACTACCTCACCACTCTTTTCAAAGAATCTCCTCCGTCGAAAACTCGGTTTGGAACTTCCTACCCTTCCTGAACCTACCTACCTCCACTCTAAATCTCCTTAAGGACCCTCTCCCTTGGGGCACTTCTCTCTGGTCCCTCTCCTGACTCCCTCACCCAGACTCTACTTGACGTCTCCTGCCTCTCCTGTGCCTATGAGTCTGAGATTGTGTGTGTGCGTGTTAGTAGAACGAATCATAACGGTCTTCATATCCGACAGTCTACACCCAGGGAGAGGACTCAACGCCGGACGGACCCTCACATAAACACTATGTTTAGTTATTTTCGTCTGTTCGAGACTGGGCCTCCGACGGACCACATAAGACTCTTCCGGCTCAATGCTGATACGTCCACTCCCTGTCCCCTTTCCGTGGTAAGACTGGAAAGGGACCTCCTCTCACTTACCGACATCCTCCCACCCCCACCGTCCCCCGTCCCATCCTTTCCCCAAGGTTCGAAGAGAGACGAGAGTGACTCTCACTGTAGGACTCTCTGGGACCCTGAAAACAAATTTCACACCCGGTTCAAGTAGGCAGGTGGTCTCGTACAGAGAACTGACGGTGGTAGACACCCACCCCACCCTGCCCCCGTCTTTAACCGGACGACTCACACTAGTTCGGACACGTTTCCCGTGTTCACCTTCGGTAGTCGGGGGTCTGGGAACGGGTGAGACCTGCTGGGGGGAGAGGCGGGGCGTTGTGAGACGAAGTAGGTGACAGGAGAGAGGTTATGGAAGAAGTCATGTTACTAAAGGAAATGAAGAGACCGACACGGAGGAGGAGGTCGGAGACCGTGTAGAGCAAAGAGGGATTACCTGTGGAAGAGGTACTGGAGTAGGTGGGGTCCGAAGCCGGAGTGTAGAGTCGGGAAGTCAGAGGGGACCCGAGGTCTAAGCCGGACCTTTAGACAGGGCATGGAATGAGACAGGGAGTAGAGGGGGTGTGGAAGAGAAGGAGGGATCCGAATTCAAGTTATTTATATAGAGGTCGTAATTGGGTAGAAAACGCTCTGGAGGACCGAGGAGGTAAGACTATGGAGTGTAGGTTGGTCGTGTTCAGAGACAGTCAACAAGGAGGATGTTTCTAGGGCTAACTTACTTTCTTCTTTTCTTACTTACTCTTCGAACGACCTCCGCCCCGGTCCTCCCCCAGACCTGGCTTAGTGAACGTTGGTATCTCAGGCGCGTCCCCAACCCTCGATCTCACCGGCGTACGCACCTCCGCACGCGGTGCGAGACAGCCTTTAGGGGATCCCACCTCCGCCTTTGCCTTTGGATGTCTCCCCTCTCCTCCCGACAACGGCGCACACCTCCAACGCAAATGGACCACTCGCCAACAGCGACCTGTGGCCTTCCCAGTCGAGCCCCGCGGGACTCAACACTCCCCACCCCCGGCCTCCTAAGCCCTGGTCTCTCAGACCTACCCGCGCCACCCGCCCTGGACTCCCGACTCCCGGCTCACCCCGCCCCAACGTCACCCCGACTGCGTACCTCCGGCCCCCTGCTACTGGGCCTGGGCCGCAGCTCCGGCTCCGTGTGCCAGGGCCCTCCCCTAGGTGTCCGGGACTTGAGGTCAGGGTGTTGGAGATCCGGAGTACCGCCAGGCACGCAGCAAGCTCTTGTTGACGCTCTAGCCGACGAAACGGTTTGAATGGTTGAGGATGACGGACCACCGGTAGCCTCCCAGCCTCTTGAAGATGTCCACGGTACCCTTGGGGCCCGGGCGCCCGTCACACACCCACCCACCGCCCATCTCCAGGAACCTCAGCCCGAGGCTGTCTCACTCCTCCCAAGCCCGGGGAATCGGGGCACTAGTAACTCAGGCACAGGGGTGTCACACAAGCTCCCGCTCGAACGACCATGGTAGGGGCATCACGTGCGCAGGTAGCGGCCGACGGCGTAGTAGCCCGCGTACACACACCCATTCGTCCGACTTTCAGCGGCTCCCTCCCTCACCTCGGAGGGTCGTGGAAATTAGAAGGGGGATCTTCCCTGGGCCTCCTGGGTCCCTAAAGATCCGAAAGTAGGTAGTAAAGGTCGCTGATACCTTAGAGAGTTAAGACACGGCCTGGGCCAGATTCACAGTTGTCTAGTCCCTGTTGGGGACCGTTTCCAAAGACCTAGTAACATTAGTTTTGCAGTTCCCGAAAGTGAAAATGTGAACAAAGTCAGGAAGTGACTTCTGGGACCCTCCATCCTTAATGACCGGATTAAACTGACTACTCCTTGGACTTTTAGTTTCTTGGGTCCACTGAGTGGGCCAAGGAGGATCGCACTCCGTTCTAACCTAACAGTAGAGAGGGAGGGACCGGTGACTGAGACCATCTAACGAAGGAGAAAGACTCCCAGGTAAAGATGGAGATTTTTTACTGTTCGATTCTAAGACCCCGTAGGACACGTCAATGAATAAATTTCGAATTCAAGATAAATGGTCCATGGGGATATAGGTAGTCGTGACAACTGAGACCGGTAACCAGGTAGGAAACTTGACGGAGGCAAAAGGAAATGACGGTGGGGAATAAACATCAAGACGAGTCTATCCTCAAAAAGGAAATAAAAAATAACATTCGGACTACTAAAACCTGAGAACTCACAAAGAATAAGTCCGTCTTCTTGTGACAATAGAGACCTGAACCACTAGAAAACTGAACTTCGATCAAGGATACATTATTCTCTCTTGAATCGGATTAGTAACCACCAAACAAAACAAAAGAAAAAAAATTTCCTACCCTCTTTGAGTATCAAATCAAGTATCAACACAGGAACGTCTCAATCCGTCTCCAAATCTGTAACAACAGTCTTATATTAATATCAAGTAAGTACAACGACACATGAGTCAAAACACATTTACATGGTGTCATATAAGTAAGTAGGAAAACTGTCACCCATAAACCCCATCAAAAGTCAAACCAGATAATACTCATCACGACGATACAAAGAATCACTTGTTTACATACATAAAGACAACCTATATATTATAGACCCTCTCCTTACCGACCCATAGGTCACATTATCTACTACAGTGTATTCATAGACTTCAGCAACGGGTTAAATGTGAGGATAACCAACGAGGTATATAGAAACGGTTGGCAACCACAACTACAAGAAAAATTCTTAAATCGGTAGACCATCTATACTTCACAATGGAGACAAAAATTCATCGTTTTATATGTTGATTACGGGTTCTCGGGAAGGAAAACCAGGACCAGTAGGGACCACCTACTACCACTTAACCCGTCCTACAAACCCTGTCTGAGGATCCGGTAGAGACCGGACGGGTCACCCTGAGGACCAACGTACCCACGAACCGAGTCACCAAACCTCCTGACCCCAGACCTAGATTTCGAAAGGACCCCTTCGATGGACCTGACCCAACATAGAAGTCCGGGGTCACGAGTCGTCCAGAACACTTAAATGTCAAGTAGGAACGTGTTGGACGGGATTAAACCCAGAGAGGTCCCTTGTCCGTACCAGAGGACCACGGGTTGTTGTGGTGACTGGTCCTCGATGTCGTGTAAGCGTTGACGGAGGGTCTGTCGCACGTCTAGGCCGCCCACCTCCTTGCCGAGAGTCGGGACCCGTTACAGTGGTGGACGTTGCTGATGCACCGGAATCAGGTGGGTCTGGACCTGTCCCACTCCGTCGGGTCAAATCGGGTTCTCAGTGTCCTATAATCGGATCAGTCACAATTCGGTGACAAGAACGGATAGTCCGTCCTTAAACCCCATAGAGTACACCGAAGAGAAATGTGGACCCGAGGACGTCAAGTCCGTGACCAACCTTCTCACTTATCTCCGGAAAGCACTACACTGGTCGATCCCTTTTCTTCGATCCCTCACATAATTAGGTGGGACATAATTAGTTCCTCTAACTGAGTAAGTCAGAACGTCGGTCCCGACCTCTCTTCTAACTGTCAACTTGAGAACGGACACCCAATCTCCCTTTCTTCCACTACACCTCTGGTCGGAGACCGAGAAGTCCCGTACGTACCGAAACATCGACCGGAACTGAGACGAGGTTTGACATAAGGGAGGAAAAAGACCCACTTCGAAAGTATACGTCGACGTATCGTCTCCTTACTCGAATCCCTCAGTGCGGGACCCACCCAGACCCACACCTCCGGGACCCATGAAACTAGACGAACAAGACACGACTCGTGTCATGGAAACCGATTGTCCTTTGTCTTCTTTAGGACCGACTACACGATTTCCACCTTCAGAAGTCTGTCTGTCACCGACTGGTCCACGACCATCCTTCGATGACACAGAAGTCGTTGGTCCCTCCCGACCATGTAGGGTTCTGAAGTTAACTCCTGGTTCTACTCGACAGAAGAGAGGAAGTCCAGGGGGAACACCATTCGTCAGTACAAGAGACTGGAGACAAAAGACGACCTCGTCTAGGGAAACGGGTCATAAACCCTTAGACCCAACGTCATAAACCCTTAGACCAACGTCAAACCCCAACTCTGACGCCCAGTCTCTGGTCCCTAACCCCTCTCAGGAGTACTGAACCCGAGAACCATGGTACTAGGAGTGACTTGGTAGGAAACCGTCCGTCCGTGACACTTGGCTCCGTCACTCCACTAACGACGACCCTACCACCACTTGCTGACCACACGGAAGACACCGGACCTGTGGTGGTCGTGTCTCGACAGTCACCACCTCTCACAGAAGTTCGACTTACTTCGGGTCGGATCGTGGTAACGATGGTCGTACGCCCTAAGGGAGTAACTGTCCATAGACCCGGAAAGAAGACAACTCCCCTGTCCTCCCTCTACGGCCGATATTACCCTCGGTGTGACAAATATGGCCATCCAAGAGGAGACACTCCGATGTAGGTGTATCACGACTCATCCGTGTCCCATGTCAGGTGTTCGTAACGGACTCATAGACGGGTAAGGGTAGAAACTCCTATGTAGTCACATAGGGAAGAGATCCGACAGAACGAAATAACGACTGGTGGAAGAAAATTCCCGAAGGAACCACCGAGTCTCCTATTCGTCTTCTGGGTCCAAGTTAGGGACCCAACCCTTCTAGGGGACCTCTTCCTTTACCGTTGGGTGAGGTCATAAGAACGGACCTCTTACGGTGCCTGTCTCCTCGGACTACCCGATGTCAGGCACCCCAGTGTTTCTCAGTCTGTGTTGACTCGCTCATGTGAATGATGGAAGAAAATATCCAAAATTATACGGACACACAACCACATAGGTCGGTCATCGGACTCTGTCCTTTCTAGAAAAATAACTCCCTTCTTCCCTTCCGACGAAACCACGGATTCCCTGAACCCCCACCTACACCACTCACGTAGTCTTAGTGGCAGTAGTTTTCACCCAAGAACTCGGGATTGAGACCTCTAAAACCTCACAATCCGAGATCTTAGAGGAGGCAACCTTCCGTAGTCCACGACCTACAAATCATGGGGGAGGGGGCGGAAAACACCGAGACCTCCGAGGATACTCTGTGAATTGACCTCAGGTCCTTCCAAAACCCTTTCTGTGTAGTTAGTCGGACCCGAAATCCCTTACTCACTTTCACTTTCACTTCTCGAGTCAACACAGGCTGAGAAACGTTAGGGTACCTGACATCGGATGGTCCGAGGAGGGAAGTACCCTAAGAGGTCCGCTCTTATGACCTCACCCAAACGGTAAAGGAAGGGGTCCCCTAGAAGGGCTGGGTCCCTAGCTTGGGCGTAACGTCCCTCTACGAAATTGGAGACTCGGTGGTCCCGAAGGGCCATTAACTTATATGTCTCTATCCCACCCCTTCACACCTCCCACACTTCCCCTTTCCAAAATAGGGGTCCCAACTCCTGACTTACGGGTACAGTTCTTCAAAACTGATATCATCCACAAAACTGGAGACAAGACACAACCCTACGAAGAAGTACATCTAAGAACTGTAGTAGGAAGTTTAGGACTAAGGGAGTCAAACCACATCCTGTGTCGGTACACATCAATAAAGTCATTAGAAAGGACCCACTAAGACTACTCCCGTCAAACCTCTGGTGTGACTGTTTGACGAGAGTCGTGACCTTTCGTCAACTTTTCCAGACTTGTCCTTTTACCATGGTCACCAAAACAGTAAACAAATTGTTGAAAATAAAAAATTATGGATGATACATAGTCTGTTATTACTACACCACTACTCATTTTATATGGGAGGGAGGGGAAAACCTTGTAACTGGAGTATTTCTTTTGTCATGAAGGTGTTAATTGGTAAATTAATTTCTTGTTTTGTCTCTTTGAAGAATCGTTGACTCTTGTCTTTCTTTAAAGACATTGGACTATTAAGTCCAGTTAAGTCAACGAATCAGCACAGGTTGAGAAGCGCTGGGGTACCTGACGCCGTACGGTCCGAAGGGACAGGTAGTAGTTGAGGACCTCGAACGAGTTTGAGTACAGGTAGCTCAGCCACTACGGTAGGTTGGTAGAGTAGGAGACAACAGGAGGAGAAGAGGACAGAAGTTAGAAAGGGTCGTAGTCCCAGAAAAGGTCACTCAGTCAAGAAACGTAGTCCACCGGTTTCAAAACCTCAAAGTCGAAGTTGGACTAGTAACAATGGATGATTTTTTTTGATGTCGTTACAACATAAATTACCTTTTTGAAGTCTTTGACGGTCCGTCTTGACGGATGTCCGTTGTCGTGACCAGTCGTAACATCAATGATAAAATTTTTTTTTACCCATAACTATTTCGTCTCTGTTTGAGTAATCGGAGGAAACCGAAACTTGGACAACTTAAACTCCACGGGTACTCTGGAGTGTTCCTGCCACAGTCTATTCCCTACTCTTTACACATGAAGTCCGTCAAGGGACCTTCGGGTCACCAATCCTGAGTGACGAAAGTGACGACTTCCGGACTCAAGTCAGAGACCAGTCCCTTGGTTCTAGGGTATTCGACACTCCGCGTGCGAAAATGTTAGTACGTTTACTAATAGTGGAGGTCCTTCTTACAAGACCGAGGTCAGTACGGTGATCTCCTAAACACTGGATCAGCACAGAGAAGGGAGAGACTCGTAGGGGGTGGGAAGGGAACAGACTAAACCAGACAACCTGAACTGGACACTCCGAGACTAGTACTAGTCGTTAAACTTATTCAATAAAACTCAAGTGGACGAACTCACCTCTTCTTCAATGACAAGGGAAAAATTCGTGACTCTCAGGACCTGACCTAACAATGAACACCCTCACCACCTTAGACGTTCCCCGAGAAGTCCCGTCTCGACCTCGTCTCCAGGACCCCACTCCCACCTCCGTTCGTGGAACTCGCACCTCCCGCTCGACACGAGACTGCGGATGACTGTTGTGAGGAAAGAGAGAGAGGTCGGAGTGGACTCAGTGGAAGGTATGACCAGGACCGAGCCTGAAACCGAGGGAGAGTCACAAGGTGGGTCAGACAGGACTTACGACCGTCCCGTCACCGTCTCTTGAGTGGACCTGAGCACCGACATACGGGTCGGAAAGAAGTAGACACGGGTAGAGGACTTAGATATCAATGACGTCTTTACACGGTGCAGTACGACCGACCGTCCAGGATACCGAAGACCGACTCTCGAGACAACAGACACGGTGGGGTAATTTCCTGTTGAAGGAGACCGGTAAGACTTACACAATAAACCCCTAAAGTGGCACATGAGTCGGGGGAGTAGTAACAAGGTCCCCCTTCCACCTCATCCTACGTGTGTCGGGAATCAAAATGTACGGGGGGGTAGTAATCGAAGTAGGGTCCCGTTCTCTTTCTTTGTGAGGTAATATGATGGCAAAAGGTGTGCTGAAGTCGGAATAACAAAACCGAAGTTTCTTATTCAGACAAAGTCGAGAGGGGATGCGGTCATACTCCTAGGACTTCCCGAAACCCCGTGGACCGGTGTCCCGTCGGAACAGGAGGAACTGGGCGTCTCCACCTACCTCCAACAACCGGACCGACGATCCACGGGACCTGTCAGAGTCTGAGAAGCCACGCACACCGCGGTCCGAACTTCTCCGCACCCATCAACCCCGCCTAGAGGCTCAACGCTCACCCCGCCCCGGGGCCCTGAACCCCCGTCCGCACCGGCCCACAACCACCCACCCCCGCCCATACGACCCGGGGCGGGGACTCGGGACTTTGGAAGGGTCCGCGAATCCCCCGCACCAAGCACGCGGCACTGCAGTCCTGCGGTCACGGAGGCCTGCGACGGAGCGACCGCTCGCCCCTCGCCTCTGGGCGCGACCCTGCCAAGGCTGGGCGCCGAGGCCGCAACGCTCCACTCCCCGCCCGGGGTCTCCCCACCCCGCCCCGTCCCCACCACACGTCGGCGGGGCGTGGACTGCCCGGACAGGAGGACGTCTTGTACCCGCGAGTCGACTCGCCACNCCCCCGCACCAAGCACGCGGCACTGCAGTCCTGCGGTCACGGAGGCCTGCGACGGAGCGACCGCTCGCCCCTCGCCTCTGGGCGCGACCCTGCCAAGGCTGGGCGCCGAGGCCGCAACGCTCCACTCCCCGCCCGGGGTCTCCCCACCCCCCCCCGTCCCCACCACACGTCGGCGGGGCGTGGACTGCCCGGACAGGAGGACGTCTTGTACCCGCGAGTCGACTCGCCACCGGTCCCGAGGTGCCTCGGCGGCGTCGGGGTCGGCGTCGGGGTCGGGGTCGGACGCCGCGGCCTCCTGGGACGAGCCGGGGCCGGTCTCGGGTCGGGGACCCCCGGCGACCTGCTGCACGCGAAGGAGTAGCGGACGTGGAGGACCATGACTGAGCGGCGGGAGGCGTCAATCGCGGGCGGCGGAGGACAGCAGGTCAAGCGAAGAGGACCAGCCCGGGAACAGAGGGGTGGAAGCGGGTGGGACCTCCGCGAGCCTCTCAGCCCCTCACCTCCCCTTGACCTTCCTTCGGCGGAGGCGTCGGAGCGGGGCCCCGCGACAGAAAGGAGGCCGGGGAGGGCGATGGGACCTAAACAAGCGAGGAATCGGACGTGGGTCTGATCGAGTCTAAAAGCACAAGAACGGGTGGGGTGTCAAAGAGACCGGCAGACCCAGGACCCCGTCGGAAGAGCAGTGACCGAAGGTCTTGGTCCAGTCCTGAGAACCATTCTTCTGGGGTTCCGATGACTGGAGTGGAGTGGAGTGGAGTAAAAAGCGATAGTGGTTCTTGACCCGAGAACGAAAACAGGACCAGTATCGTGGAACACAGAACTGAAGTCTTTTCTGGAACGGCGTCACTGCGACGGGTAGGTATGGAGAGGACCCTCTCCACGGTAGAACCCACCGGTGGGACCGTAATAGGTCAACATAGCGACCCTTGGGTCAATGTCTCCCGGAGGTCCCGGTCGGAAAACCTCTCTCTCCCGTAGACTAAAACCCCCGACCGTCTACTCTACGCAACCCGTCGAGGGTCTGTGGGGTTTCGTAGGACAGAGGGTCTTCGAAGAAGTCCGGTGAGTCTTGGACTAGGGACAAGGCTGTCGGGTCCCTTTACTGTGTGAGACATAAAAACAAAATAAATCTTTACTAAATTTTTTGTAATATGTTTCCGACTAGTCAAATTTTACACTGACTGTGACTTTACGACACTACAAGGGGTCTGACACCCCTTCGACCCGAGACCCCAGGGGTCACGAAACGGGGAGACAGACAGACGGGACAGGACCCAACTACCTGTTTGTCTACTGGGGTTCCGTCCTCTTAGGTACTGACCTTTGGAGGTCCGACTCGGGAGAGACCCGGACCGGGACGCAGGGAGTGTAGACGTCGGACCCGACGGACGGAGGTAGAGGACGAGAAAGAGTCGACTGGAGTCATCATGGTCCTCGGTCACCCCTCGGACCCCCCGGATCTCGAAAGCGCTTCACTCTCGTGGTTGGACTCCTCACCTCTCCCTGGTCCCTTCCCCCTTCCCTCCGGCTCCTTTCTACCTATTTTCTCTGTGAAGACTAGAGTAGAACCTGGGACCTCCCCAGGTGTCCACCCCTGGGTTACGGGTCGTTCGGGTGATTTACCGGACCCGATCATTGTCGGAGAGACACGAAACAAACTCCCGTGTCACTCTCAATAGGAACCGGAGGGTTCCTGATGTACTCAATGTACACTCACCTGTCCACTCGATTATTTCACGAAACGTTTCATATTTTGTGACATGTTTGGATACTTAGTGATTATAGAGGCGTCAACAAGGGGTGGGTGGGGTCCCTCGGGCGGGAACTGGTTTTACTCTTTTTTTTTTTTTTGTGTTCCTACTGCTACCTTGTGTCACCTGGGTATATCCACAGAGACCCTGTTTTCTCTAAAACGAGTTCTACCGAGGGTCTCCGGGGCAGACGATGTCCAATTCGTCTGGGTTTCGAGTCTCCGGTGTCCCACCCCCCGTTCCGGACACGTCCGAGTCTCCGGGACGGTTGTGGGGGTTTCTGACTGTAGAGGAGAACCTAAACCGTCTCTCGGACACCTGTAGTAACTCGGGTGACCAGGACGGAGACTGAGGAATCGCTGTTCGTCCAGACGGAGAAGGACCCAACTACACTCCGTTCGGCTCGGGATCCTTAAGGACGGTCTCTGTCACTTCCCGCCCGGGGATCCGACCCCCGACAATGGTCAATACCCACGGGAAAAGGTTTCTCGTCACGTCCCACCACCCGGATCTCTCGACCCAATCGTCCCCGGTTCGAGTACCATATTTGTGACGAAGACCCGACTCTTTAACTCAACCAGAGTCCCGTGGGTCCCCACGCCCGAGACTCGTAAAGTCTTCTGACGGGACCCGGGGAAGGGGGTCCCAGTACTCTCACAACCGGACCTCAGTAAAGACAGAGTGGATTGGGTAGTCCGACTCGAGAGTCCGGTGTCCGCTGTCCGACCTCGTCCCGTCCCTGAACCCCCTACCACTCTCTCCGCCCTCTCATCTCCTGTCGATGTTTGAATTTAGTCGGAGGTCTCTCCCTAGTCGAGGACGAGGGTGGGACATCGGAGTAGTAGTCCCGGGCCGAGGACCCCACAACCCCGTGACCTCCCCGGAATTGTCGTGGAACCAGGAATAGCGACCCCCCTCCCGACCGGAACGGTTCTGTCAGTGGCGATTAAGTGGATTTCGGAGTTCGTCGGAAACGTTTTACCCTGAAATTTGTTATCACTGTCCTGTGACTTTATAAGTGCTACACTGTCGACCCAGGAACAGTCTGGGTCGACCCGGTGTCGGGACGGACGTCGTGCACTGGGATTCTCCTCTGGGACTGCACACCTCGTCCAAAGGACTCCCCAGACGACACTGGTCGTCCCCTTTGGGTCCGAACGACGGGTGACACAGCCGCCGTCCCCAGGACATCGGCACCTCCCGTCACCCCCACCCCACCCCCCTGTAGACTGGTCGTCCACAACCGTTTCCCCCTGGTCCTGACCACCGTAGAGGGTCTACCCCGGCTCCCGACACGACCGAAGGGTGTCTTCCACGACCCAGGTCGGTCCATGTCGCGGCATCACGGGGTACCTAGGGTGCCCCGCGTCACTGGTGTCCCGGAGGAAGACCGTACCCGGGACGGAGGACTGCCCCGGACCGGACAAGGGACCTCATCCCTCGTCAATGGGTCCTGTCTTCCGACCGTCGACCCGCGGTCCGTGGGTGGGACCCCGTGTCGGCGGTAGTGAGGGACGGGGTACAAGTCGGGTCCGGTTACGTGGTGGTGAAGTCGATGCACTGGGGACCGGATCCCGGGACGACCGGGGCTACCCGTCACCGGTCTCGACGGGGGGTCTGGGACCACTCCTTCCCGGACCGGTCGGTCTGACTCACCTGTTTCTCCCGAGACCCGACGAGTGTGGGTGAGGACCTGGCCGGCGAATATCATCCACTGTCCGACTCCCGGGCGGAACGAGAACTTGACCTTCTACCACATCCGGTCGTGGTCCTACGTCTCCCTGTCCTACGTCCCATATTGCTGCCGGCGGCGCAAGTGTCTCGGGCCGTGCGGCACCTACCGGTGGTACTACAGGTGCAGCAGGACCCCGTCGGAGGCGAGGAACGCGGCGAGGCGGAGGAAGACCAACGTCGGGTAGGTCAGGGCGTCCTACAACGCACCCATCGGACCGAGGTGCGAGTCGAAGACCAACAGTTTGAAGGTCATCAGGGCCGGGAATATCTTCATCCACATTAGACGTCTTTGTGCCGGGTCGTAGTGGTAGGACTGTGAAGGACGTGGACGAGACCCGGTCGTCCCTTACCGTTCCCCGACACCGTCACACCTCCTCCCCGGCGGAGAGGGTGGGCTCTCCTCGGGTGCTCGTCGAGACTTTCGCCCCCACCCGCGTACGCAACCACCCCTGTCGCACAACCTTATGGACCTCACGGACCGTGTGGGACGTCTCCCACACCGATCAGTCCCTCATACTGGACGGGTCGACGTCTCCGTGGGTCTGGGCATGGTCGGGTGAGACAGTAGAGTCTCCACGACCCTTCGGTGACTCCCCGAAATCCATCTTGACCACTCAAGCAAAACACAAAGGATCTGTTCCTGGGAAGAGTCGGACCCCAGAGTCGGGACAACATGATACAGGTATGGGGGAGTACGGGGGGTGGGGTTGTACCCAGTCTACGTCGGGGGTGAGTCCCGAACCTGTCACGACGGAGGTGTCGATCGAGGTCCCGACACGGGCGAGGACGGACTCGGTTCCCCCTGTTCCTCGGTCTTAAGAGAACAGCTGTCACCTGTGGTGGAGAACCATTAATGGAACGGAAAAACCCTCGAACCGTGTGTACTGAAGTGTTGTGTCCAACGTCCCAGCGACCCTGGGACGAACCCCTCCCCTACCTTCCGTTCCTCCGTCGTCCCGAACCGTCGGTGGTGTTCCGAGGGACGTCGTCGGAATAGCCGACTCGGTCAGGACTGCCTCTCGTTGAGTGCAAGAGGGTAACCGGCTGAGGAGTGGGACCGACCCTGAAAGTAACCGATTCCAAGGACTACAGTGGACAGAGACTCCGAGGGGGCTTCTCATTCCGGTGCACACATTTCGTAGTCGATGTTCCCTCTCGGTGGTTTATCGTCGAGGTGGGTGTGGAGCAATCGGGGACCGAAAGAATGGTCTCTGCAGCGGAACCTCTCGGGAAGGACTGTTGGGAGATAGTGTTCCGGGAGACAAGTCTACGAGAGAGGGTGCACGAAAGGGAATGACGGAAACAACGGTGGAATGAACAAAAAGACGGAGATCCGACCCTCGGTCTCTACGTTACGTGTAGAGTAAGGTTCGAGGTAGAGGTCGGGAGGGTGTGTTGGACCGAGAGTCATTAATGACACCTCACTTACTTACGGACAGTAAGGTATTTTTGACTTTGTAGGAGTCGTTCTACTACTATTGTCGACTTTGCATGCACCGTACCCGGTCGACGAGATGCATTAAATACAAGTAGGAGTGTTTCGAGACACTTCATCCCTGGTAACAATAGGGGTAAAATATCTACTTCTCTGAATTCACGATACGGGTTTGAGTATGACTCATCACCTCCACCCTATACTTTGGTCGGTCCAACCGAGGTCAGACGAAAACTGGTCTAGTTACCTCTACTTAAGTTGTCTGTAAGTACCTAAGCACGAGTCGTGGACCGTTCAGGGTCAAGGAGAAGAAGAAGAAAAACCAACACGACATGTCGGACACCCCAGACTCATGGGGTTGGTCCCTAACTTGGGTCCGGGAGCCGTAACTTCAAGTCTCGGGATTGGTGACCTGATGGTGCCGTAAGGGAGGCAGGAAGAAGAACTGTTCGAAGATCAGATCACCCCTCTCTCCGAGACTCAGTCGGACGGTGGGTCCTCTTCGATTCTTTTATATGTAATCTTTTTTTTTCCGAAGAGAGACAATAGAAGTTCGGGACACTTTTTCGGGAAACCTAGTGGTGTAGGTAGTAAAGTCTAGACTATTGTTGCGTGAGGATCTCATGAGGACTCCTGGAGACGAACCCTTTACGACGGACTCCCTTACTTCAGTCAGATACTTTCGGAGAGAGTCAACACTTACTATGGACCTCTACTCTTTGACACTGAACCGTCGACAATTCTCTTCTAATTCACTTACAGCCAGCTTTACTCCGTCAACAGAAACGGTGGTCCGCTATAAAAAGTTTGGACCTATAGTACTCTCATGCGGAGGTCACCCGCCCGGGGCTACTCTGGATGCGATTTGGTCTAGGGGGGTTTGGGCCGGCCCAAGAATGCATGTAGGAAGGAACGACTACTTCCGGGGAACCCCTCGGACCCCCTACGGGAAGGTGTGTCACTACCCGAACCCCATCGGTCCCAGGCACCGAGCGGCGAGGAGCGACATCGCGGTCATGGCGAGCGGAAACTTTTTCATCCAGAACGGGTGTCCAAGGGTCGCGTCTCGACACAGTTACGGAAGAGCCCCGTCTGTCGACGGGTCGAGGGGGTCCGACACCCCCATAGGTCCGAGGTGGCAGTGGAGGAATTTGTGGGTCATGAACAGTGGACACCGGTTCTCCTCGGGTCCTAATCGAAAGGAGTCAGTAAGTTACGGCCTCTAACACCAATCTAGGTGAACGGGTAGTAGATGACCCTGGCTTCAGTAAGTACTTCGGTCACAGTTCCCCTTTGTCGGGACCCGGACGAACTAGGGGGACCGCCCCCGCCGACACCGGGGAACCGGGTCCGTCTCGAATCTCCCGTTCTTCGACCTTAGACCACAGTCCAGGACCCGTTGAACGGGGTGCGACGGGGCCGAGACACGGGGTGGGAGAAAAGCAAAGTACACTGAGCGAGGAAAGAGGAAAGACCCACTGGAGTCGGAGAGGACCGAAGTGTGTGTGTGTTCATGAGTGGAAGATGGTCACTGTGGGTCGAGACTCCGACACCGGGTACCGACGAGAGGGTCACCTGGACCCGGGGTCCGGGTTCTGGGACTAACGGGTGGCTGGAGACCCTTAAAGGTCCAGACGAAGGTCTCAAGGAGTAGAGGTGGCGCTCCCGAGGGAGGGAGTGGTGGAGAGACGGGACGTCGTAGGGGTTTTTCCACCGTAGGAACCAGGAGAAAGGAGGAGGAGAGTCGTGAGTCGGAGAACGTTCCGGAAAAGGTAGAGGACTGGAGTGACGAGGAGGGCCGTGTTCGGAATCTCTGTAGCGGGAGGAGTTGAGGTCTTTGCCGGAGAATGGAGACGGGGCTAACGGCGGACGGGAGACCGAGAGACGACGAGTGTCTGTCACTTACGGTCGTGACTGGATTACCTAGCTCTGGTGTCAGACCGACCCGTCGGTCCCGAGAGCCCAACGAGGGGATTTGGTGGAAAGGTCCGCACCGAGAGCGCGCCGTGAGGTTCCGGTAAGTCACCCGAAAGATTTCCTGAGTTTGATGAGGAAACCCGTACGAGAAGGAAGGGGAACCTTACGGAGGGAGCGAAGAGCGATGGACATAGAATAGGAAGACTCCGGACCGGTTCAGTTCTATTGACTTCACTTTGTTGGGTCGTGTTCGACCCACTCGGCCTGTCGATCGAGGGGAGGGCGTAAGGGACTGGAGAGGTCGGACACGCGGGGGGAGGGAGGTCCGACAATGTCTCGAGTGCGCCACCGGAGGGTACCTCGTACCTACGGGAAGTCAACAGGTGGTAGGAGATGGGACACACCCACTCCGAACAGTGGGGTGGTTGAGACCGTGTATCTTTGGGAGTCGCCAGTGAGGGACTGAATTAACGGGACGGACGTCTCCAGGTAGGTCAATCTACAGTCACAATCCCGATCTTTCTGGAAACGTCCTCTAGGTGGGAGTGGGGGGCGTGTGGGGGGTGGGGGTCGGGGTAGAACGGAGAAGTTTCCACCTCTTTCCCGCAGGACTTTTCTCTTCCTTTGACAGGGTGGGGAGACGTGTCTGGTACAATGGAAACTTCTTCTGTTTAGAAGGTAGGCGGGAAAGTATCCGACGCAGATACGCCCGCCCGTCCGGGAAGGTCTTGACGAGCTAGACGTACCCCATCGGAAGGACGTGGGCCAATAACGCGTCCGCGGTCTTGGTCGCTAGGACCTCCAATTCTACTCCTTTCTTTCTCCGTATCGGAAACTTGGGTCACTAGAGTCGGGACCCAGAGCCCGGGGTTGTTGGGTTGTGGAAGGGGACCAAGGGGGGAACGTTCTGAGGTAATTCAGACAGGTAAATGACGTAGATTTAAAGCCTCGGGTTACGGCTTCCGTCCTACGAGTAGTGGAGAGAAGTTATTCCGTAGGTTACCGAGAACAACGGGTTCCCCAGGGTTCTGTCTCGACTACCTGTCCGGATCCCCCTTCTCCTCCGTCGCACCTCCTCGACCTTTCCTACCACGTCACGGACTCAACTGGTGTCCTCCCGTCTCCTCTCAATGACTGTAGTCTCCCCGGGAAGGGCTCCAACCCGTCGTCGCCCGCGAGTAACTACGGCCCGTCTCACGGGCGAAGTACCGACCGAGGTCGACCGTTCGTCCCGCTCCTGGTACCCTTCGTTCGACACCTTTAAGGGGGTTCGGGACCGACACTTAAGTCCAAGTAGGAGAATGTCAACGGACTGGACCCCGAGTCATGAAGTTCTCGGAGTGGACGTGACACGACACGAATCAGCTAGTCAACACAGGCTGAGAAACGCTGGGGCACCTGACATCGGGTGGTCCGAGGAGACAGGTACCCTAAGAGATCCGTTTTTATGACCTCACCCAACGGTACGGGAGGAGGTCCCCTAGAAGGGTTGGGTCCCCAGTTTGAGTCCAGAGGGCGCAGGTTCCGTCTAAGAAACGGTAGACTCGGTCCATTATTACTTCCCTTTCTACTATCACGGATCTTGTCATGTCCCGTGTATCGACTACAACTAATTTACCATCGAGTTGTCCGGTTCACACCTTTTGTCGGGAGGAGACGTGTGACCGTGGAACAGGGTGACGTCAGGACCAACCATCCGTGAGACCCGCTCCGGACATTGAAGGGTCCCGGAGTCAAAAGAATACACAGTTACCCTTACTATTTTGGGTCTGAACGAATCCTTAGTAAGTCGACCTCCTAGGTTCCCATGTCTTCTTACTTGTACTATGTATTTTCTACCAAGTTTTCGATCTCTTCTAAACGAAAAAAATCCACAGAATGTTTTGTGAAAGTGTGAGTCGAAAAATTTGGAATAAAACTGAAAGTGTTGAGGACAATTCATCTAGACTCTATCTGTCTCAGAATTCCTTCCGGATCATTGAAAGAAACTCGGAGTGTCAGCCTCGTCCTGACCCCACCTGGAGACAACGGACTAAGAACCAGTCTCGAGTTTCGAACGACCCCTCTTAGGTGTTCCCGCCCACCCTACCCCGTCGAGAGGTGTTAGGAGGTCACACGACCTCTGTGCGACGGGTCTTGGGGCAGTCACCTCCGAAGAGCAGGACCCCCGACCCTCACACGAGTCGTCCGTCAAAAGTGGACAATCGGAGAGACCCCTACCGGAGTCGAGGTCTGTCGAGGGGGTTCCAGTACCGGAGGAAACAGGTCCCTGACTTATTTCAAGGTCGGTAAGCCCCGGGTTCACCCTGTTGAGAGTGTCCGACAGGATCAAGGTCTCGAGAGACGTCCCCACCGGTCCAGACGTCACCCAGATAATCATAACGAACAACGGTCATCAGAGACACTAGGGTACTGATGTCGGGTGGTCCGAGGGGACAGGCACCCTAAGAGGTCCGTTCTTATGACTTCACCCAACGGTAAAGGAAGAGGCCCCCCTAGCGGGGTTGGGTCCCTAGTTTGAGCCCACAGGACGTAGCGTCCGTCTAAGAAATGGTGGACTCAGTGGCCTCTTCAGGGAGAGCACCCGGATCAACGATGAGTAATTACAGAAGAGAACGGGGCGGTCCGGAGGGAGAGGAGGAAGCGTCTCTACACCCAGGGTTTCCACGTAGGATCAGTTTTAGGACGTAGCGTCCTGATGGGATCGTTTTCACCAATTCTGAAGCGGAACGTTACATCTCCCGTGTCCAAGCTAGGGACCGACCCCTTGATCCTCGGGTACACGGAGCCCCGGTTTTCCGGTTTTGTATATTGTCTTCGTTATAACATTGTTTAGGTTGTTTCTGAAAATTTACCAGGTGTAGTTTTGTTAGATTTTTTTTTTTAGGACGTAGGGTTTGTGACAGGGTCTCAGCCGAAGGGACTGTTGGTTGACGTTGTGTCCTCGTCCGGCGGTGGGACAGTCGGGTTCCGATCTCTCTGGGCTCGTCCTGTTCTCTACATTGGACCGGTCGAAAGACAGTCCCCGCGGAGTCTTGGTAGGAGAGCCGGGACGGTCCTGGTCTCTGTCTGAGTCGGTACCGACGTGGTCGGGGATGAGGTTCGACCACAACAGTGTCGGTTCTGAACACCCTAGACGTGTGTGGGAAACAATCTCGTTCACTGAGGGGGTCGAGAGTCCCCGTCTTTGGCTCAAGGTCTGCTACCTGCACTGAAAGAGCCTCAGTGTCTGGTCTCCGGTCTGAGGTCGTGAAAAGGACGTCGCAACTGGGGACCCTTCCCCGTCCGGGTGGGTAGAAGGGGGAAGGGAGAACTTTTGTCAGGTGACTGGGTCGTCACGGTCCTTCTCTGGACCACAGGACCGGCGACCTGAACGAGGACAGGTAGACCCGGGGGGGCCTTCCGGATTAGGGTCTCGTCGGCGACAGAGGGTGGGTACCACCCCCTTCCCCGCCCTCCCCTCGTGGTTCCAGGATGGAATTTGTGTTTGTAGAGCGGGGCCTTCTCCCGGTGGCACAACTTCAACGGTAGTGTCTACAACCCAAACCGCGGGCCACACCGACCGGCCAGGGGCTCCCCACCGGCTCCCCCGGACCCGACCGCGAGCACGAAGGAGAGCCTGCCACTCACCTAGGACGCGTGGCCGTCGCACCCCTCCCCGGACCACCCGAGGTCCCCGAGCCGGCCCCCAGGACCTTCTCCCCGACGTAGAATCCCACCCCCGTCGGCAAGGGACGCGGGGTGACGACAACGGAGGCGCAGCGGTCCGTCGCACTCTGTTCGGACAGTGTGAAGACGGGGGATAGGACAGGGGGAGGGGTGACAAATGCCGGGGTTAGAAAGTCTTTTATCTACTGTTGCAATTTACTCTTGCGAGTAGAAGAGGGGGGGGTTTCGGCTCTGGAAGAGAAAGAAGAGAGGAGAATGCTCTGTCATCCACAGGGAAGAAACCGAGTCACAGGGGAAGGGAGGGGCGGACGAGGGGAGAAAGAAGTGAGACGAGGTCATGTCGGAGACGGGGCACTGGGCACCTTTGAGGACAGTTCTAGTGGGTACTGGAGGTACAACGGTTTAGACTGTCAATGAACAGAGTTCGAAACTACAGGTGTACTTAGTAGGTCCCCAGAACTATTTTTACGTCCAACCCCAAGCTCTCTTAGACCCACCCCCCGGACGGTAAGACGTAAAGAAGTGCGAGAGTCCACTCCGGTTTCAACGACCAGACTCCGGGTGTGAAACTCATGGTTCTAGTATCTTTGTGAAAGGAATTTTGTGAGGAGAGAAAAGGTCTTGGGACGTGAGAGAACCAAAAGGAAGACGGAGACACCTGACAAGGTCGAAACGGAGGAAAGGACCGTCGGAAAGGAGTAGGTGAGACGAGATGCCCAGTCGTATCGGGACCCGGGAGAAGAGTAGAGAGACAAAACCAGGGATCCACGAAGAGTTGAACCCAACGTTCCTAATCCTAATGGACCTTTTGAAACTTTTGGGACTACAAGTCTTCCGTGGGGTCTGGTCAATTTTAGGTTAGAGACCCCCTTTTCGGACCCATTGTCATAAAAAATTTTAAGTTCAGGGTTCTACTAAGGTTACCCTCCGGTCCAACTCTTAGTGACGGGAGACACTAAAGAAGATCCAAGTGCCGATATTTCTGGGGACTACAATCGCGACAGGGCATCCTACGAGACCCTACTGTATTTACAAGATATAGACGTGACAGAAACATCTCGTCGGAGATCGGTGTACGCCGACAACTCGCGAACTTTACTGACTGATCCATAATCGTACCGACGACGACGACGACGATTCCGTGAAGTCAACACAGGCTCCTTGACTTTAAAATAAATTAAGATTAATTATACTTAAATTTATCGGTGTACACGGATCACCGATGGTATAACTTGTGGTTTCTAGGGTTTAGTTATAGGGAGAGACTCACTATCCTCAGTTAGGGTAACGAGACACTAATGTTTGCGGTCTTTGGAACCGCATTAGGCAGGGGTGTGGGGGTACAGATGAGATAGTCGTTTATGCCAGGTAAAATGAAAGTTTTGTGGACCGTCAGGGGTGGTGGACAGGTCAGGAGGCACCGAAGTGGATACCTCTAGGATGGGTAGGAGGTCCGAAACCCACTCCTGTGGAGGAGACACTCCAAGAGTCCCGGGGTCTCCCTCGGGAAGAGGGTGCGAAGTAAAGGACCCCAGATACCCCCAGTACGAAATACCTGTACGTAGACGAGATTATTTGCCCAGAAGGGTAGAGTTGGCGGAACTGATCGTGTTCTTGAAGCCGTGGTCACACTTGTCTCGTACCTCCCCCCCGTACCATCGTCCGGGGAGTTTAGAGTAGTTCCATAGTCGGATCAAAGAAAAAAAGAACAAATTCGTTTTTCGAGACCACTATTATGAGTAGGACAACATGGCGGTAATGAACCCACCTGCACACTTAGAGAACCGAACTCCACCCTGGGGAACTCTCCCTTGACGTCTTCCATTCCCCTCCACGCACCTCCCTTCCATTCACCTCCTCCCCCTTACGCACCAGGCGAACAGTGAAGACAGGGAGGGTCACCGTCGAGCCCGGGAGGGGATCCAAAGGGTTCACAAGTCCTTCCCTCCACTCCTCGTCGGAACGGGAGAGACCAATTCGTTTCTGTGGTGTCCAGAGATTTTCAGTCTGTCACCAGGCTCTGGTGTCACCAGGCTCTGGCGTCACGAGGGGTCGGGGTCGGAGGCGGGTCCGTCACCGTCGGGTCGGAGCCCCCTTCACGCCGGGAGAGGGGAGGTGTGTGGCATCTAGAAGACCTGCGGGACCTCCAGCAGGACTCCGTCGAACTTCAAGGCGCAGAGGTACATGACCATCTTCCCACGGTACTACCGTGACCCCAGCAACCTCACGAGGTCCGGGTCGCGCACCGGGTCGAGTACGTGTCGGTGGTCCTTCTCCAGCAAGGGACGTCTCCCACTCTACCCCTTCACGGGCCCCGTGGGTGAATCCACAGTCACCGTCAGTTAGGTAATGAAGTTGTTGTGGGTCGTATTCGAAACAGAGTCCGGGACACGGCCTGTGACCCTGCATGTCTCTTCAGTTCTGTACAGGGACGGAAGGTCTTGAAAGGTATGTCACCGTCACCATCCCCGTCTCTTTTCTTTTATTACTTTCAGCACAAGGTCCACGAAGTCATCGACAGAGATCCCCAGTCCACTCCCAAGACCCCTCCTCCCGCCTCAATAACTGGGAACCTTCCTTCTGCAAGTTCCCTCTCGAAGTGTCTCCACCTCGAAGTCCATTCGGATATTTCTATTCTTCAATCAGACCTCTTACCCAAGTCACCCTTCCTCTCCTTCTCCCCACCCCCACCGGAAGGACCGTCTCCCTTGCGGACATTTGTTCCAGGTCCCTGTTCGTCAAAGTGAGGTGAACCGAGGCCTTGTTTCGTCCTCCCCTCCCGGTCTCCCTCTACTCCAGTCGGGCCGACCGCCCGTCCCGAACACTGCGGGCGCGTCCTTAAGCCTAACCGAAGAACCAGGCGTCCCCCAAACTCGTCCTCAGCCCCACCACCGTACTACATTAGTAAGGCGTCAGCCTCCTTGCTAGTCACCCACTACTCTGGTCTCCGTCGCTCCAGTCTCCCCAGACAGACCTTCATTCTTTCCCGGACACGGTCCTCCTCCCTCGCCCTGCCCGTCTCCCCTCAGGACCCCCGCCGTCCGACCGGCAGTAAAAGTCTCTGGGCCCCCATCCGCCCCGAACCCAGAGCTTCGGCGAGAGTCAGGATTCCAGTTCTAGTTGCGCCCCTAAGTCTACGGGCACTTTTGTTGTTCCAGGTCCGCGACTTTCACCCTACACGCTAGGGGTCACACTTCGACTCCGTCGTTGTGTCGTCTGACCAGTACTGGACCCGGGGTCTTGTCCTGTCCCGAACAAGTAAAGGTCGAGATGGCCGGCGGGGTGGGGGTCGAAACACTTGAACGGGTCTTCCAGATGGAGGACTTGGAGTCACAGGAGTAGACCTGCTACCCCTCTAGTATAGATGGGGCTTCCCGACACTCTCCTAACCTCTCCTATTCTGTGCACTGTCGTCAACAGTGGTAAGTTTTCTGTCTTCGAACCAGGGGCCTTGTTCGGGTAACAGGTCTTTACTTCGTACTTCGGTAACCCCAAGGTCGTTGGTCTAGGAGAATTTCAGTTGAAGGAACTCACAGAACTAGTTCGGACCCTGACCCGTCCCGGACTTCAACGGGACCGGAACTCTTTCTTTAGGTTCCCCGTCCTTCAACTCGTCCGACCGTATCGTTGTTAGGACTGAGTATATACAGGCCAATGTCTGAGGACGACCGTAACTGGAGACCGTCAACTTACAGGGAACTCGGGACGGAGATAACAGGTCGGGATTGTCTACCATTTCTTGGACGGACGTTACACCCTCTGTACCCAACCTAGGGATCCAAACCTTCTAAGGGGACCTCTTCCCTTACCGTTGGGTGAGGTCATAAAAACGGACCCTCTAGGGTACCTGTCTCCTCGGACCACCCGATATCACGGACCACAGCGTTTCCCCACCTGTGCCGACTCGTTGATTGGGAAAGTGAAAGTTCCGTACAGTGTCGGATAAGGACGGTGGAACTTCACGTCCCCTCCGACGATCCTCGGGTCCTCCACGAGTCCTCAGGAACGTGGGTGAGGCCGGGGTCACAGTCTCCAGTTGAACGGGATGCTGGTGGGTCGACTCCCGGGGGACTCCCGGTCTCCTCCGGCCCCTAACGCTGACCGGAAGGACCGATTCCAGAACCCCTCTTTCTTCCCGGGAGACCCCGTGTGCACGGGCGGAGGGCGAGACGACTACGGTGGTAACGGAAGTCGCTTCCCCCTACCCACTCTAGTCCCGTTCCAACCGGTTCTCGGACCCCGACCGGAAGACGACCCCGTCCCGTTCGACCGTACTCCTCCGGTCCGGCGGGGGTCAACGAAGGAGTCCAGAACCGGGGAGACCGTCGTCCCTTCCCACTCGAGTAGAGACTCGAGGTAGGGTTTGTTTCCGCCGACGATCGCGGTCGCCCTCCGTCGAGACGAAGGACCCCAGGTCAGGACCGAGACGAGGACCGGACAGGGTGCTGGACCCTGTTCGACAAGCCCGGAGCCAGAGAACTGGCCCGAGAAGGAGCCGCCCACCCCCCACCCTCCCACAAGAGTCGATCGTTGGTCCCTCGTCTCGGACTCGTGGACCGGTCGGAGATTGGGAACCAGGACACAGATAATGGAACACTCGGAGACACGGACCAGAGCCGTCTCTTGTCCTCCTTCAGAACTTCCTTTCCCCGGACACCTAAACGAGGTCCCTGGTTTTACCGGCTCCTCTCGACCCCTCGGTCGTATGATGAGGTGTCTTTGGGCTCTCTTGACAAGTCGACCCCCCTGTGAGTCCCTCTACCTTCCTCTCTCTTCTCCCCGTCCTCTTGAGGACCTCGAAAACTCCCCTTTTCGTCTCCCTACCTCTTCTGGGGGCACGAATTACTCGTCCTTCGTCAATCCCGGAAGTGGTAGGTTCTCCCGCTCTCCGTCTCTTCACCGCACCAGTCTTCACCGCAGGGACCCCCCGTCTGACGGTCCTTAGGACCGAGACGGGACAGGATCGTCACACTGTAAAATTTAGAGAAGTAGACA
Organism: Capra ibex; assembly: GCA_006410555.1. NCBI lineage: Eukaryota > Metazoa > Chordata > Mammalia > Artiodactyla > Bovidae > Capra > Capra ibex. The sequence goes on along the minus strand of SJYO01000233.1, from coordinate 1,876,942 downwards.
TCTTGTTCCCCCTGATCACCATGGAAGTAGTATTTTTACCCCACTTCTAATTTCGCCGGTCCATACGTGTTTCACGAGAGTGGTGGAGGTCCGTGTCTTGATAACGCCAATTAATAGTCCCAGTGCAACTCGACACTGGAGAGAAGTTGTCCCTCTCAAGGGAACTCGACCCGCGAGTCCAGGAAACCCGGAGGATCGTTCGTGGGTCGTCAGATGAGCCGGTAAGGTCATATGGACTAGAGTCGAAGGAAGGGAAGAGAATCGTGGAGGTCGAAACCACTCAGGGTAGAGTGACTGAGGACGTGGGGGGTTTTACCATACACGATTCAGCGAAGTCAGCACAGGATGAGAAACCCTGAGATACCTGGTGTCGGACGGTCCGAGGAGACAGGTACCCTAAAAGGTCCGTTCTTATGACCTCACCCAACGGACGGCACGGGAAGAGGTCCCCCTCGAAGGGCTGGGTTTCTACCTTGGGCGTAGAGAACACGGAGAACATAACCATCTAACCAAGAAGTGGGGATAGTGGTGTACCCTTCTTGAGGTTTTACCCTGTCGTAAAGGAAAACGGAGATAAGAAAACGGTCACGACAGGGGAGGTGGACCTTGTTGGTATGAGGAAGTCACAAGTTGGTGTAGGAGGTCCTTTGGAAGGAACTAAAGGGGTTGACCGTCGTTCACGAAGGAAGAGATGGGAGAGGGTCATCAAATGGGCATGGTAGAACTACCGGGACTGGAGAAAGGTGGGAGGTAGTGTGGGTCCTCGTGTGAGAGAAGACGGGGTCCTGACACTCGAGGAGTTCCCTTTCGAGACAAGAACTTTTCCATTCCACTGTCGACGGTCCTGTCTTGGTACGACTTACCAGTCATAAAAGGGTCGACGTCAGAAACCTGCTGGACGTCGTCTTGGTTGACCCCGCTGACAATTTTAAGTCTCAGGATCAACACTCTGTCGAGTACAAAAGAAACCTGTTCTTAGTCTTGAAACGAGACCTTTTGGTTCGTATTTGAAAGGTCTACGTCGAGTATTGGGGTCGTTATCTGACGATCTTTGCCCTTACGTCGGTAACGGGCCCCTGTTGGAAACCTTCCTCTGTTTTCCCTGGTTCTAACTAACTCGTGGACACACAATAGAGTAAATCAAAGGTGTCTTTGAGTCACTCCCACACTCACGTCGGAGGACCCTTAAAAAATTTTATATACGAATAAAACAAACCGATACGGTCTAGAACCAACGAATCAACACCGTGCACCCTAGATCTAGGGGTTGGTCCCTAGCTTGGACGTAACCCTCGCACCTTAGAATCGGTGAACTGGTGGTCCCTCCAAGGGAAGGACCCTTAAAAACCAAACAACCGAAAGACGAGATAAGAAGACGGTGACGGACACACTTGAATTGGTGAGTCTTGCTAGGAAAGGAATGGTGGGACGGTCAGATCAAGGGCCCCACTCCTCGTCAGAGAATGTCATCGACGCTTCCCGACCGGAATACTGAGAAGGCCAGAACAGTGGAACGGGTCCCGACCCGAGGGAGGGTCAGAGGAGACGAGTGAAGTGACGAACTAGGTAACCTTTCTCTACTTCTGTACCCCACGGACCCTCTGAGGAGCTTGAATCGCATTTCCCCACCACCCGGTCTAACAGGAAGTGTGTCTGAGGTTTCTCCACCCCTTAATCTTAGTAGATGTGTAAGGTCCTCTCCAAGAGGTCCTCGTGGAAGATTTACGTGTCCACCTCCTGTAAGACAAATTCTTCAAACACCAATCCCGAAGTCAAGTCAAGTCAGCGAGTCAACACAGGTTGAGAAACGCTGAGGTACCTGACGTCGTGCGGTCCGAAGGGACAGGTAGTGGTTGAGGGTCTCGAATGAGTTCGAGTACAGGTAACTCAGCCACTACGGTAGGTTGGTAGAGTAAGAGACAGCAGGGGAAGAGGAACGAGGAAGTCAGTAAGGGTCGTAGTCTCAGAAAAGGTTACTCAGTCAAGAAACGTAGTCCACCGATTTCACAACCTCAAAGTCGAAGTCGTAGTCAGGAAGGTTACTTATGAGTCCTGACTAAAGGAAATCCTACCTGACCAACCTAGAGGAAGGACAGGTTCCCTGAGAGTTCTCAGAAGAGATTATGGTGTCAAGTTTTCGTAGTTAAGAAGTTACGAGTCGAAAAAAATACCAAGTTGAGAGTGTAGGTAGGTACTGATGACCTTTTTGGTATCGAAACTGATCTGGCTGGAAACAACCGTTTCATTACAGAGACGAAAATTTATACGACAGATCCAACCAGTATTGAAAAGAAGGTTCCTCGTTCGAGTCGACCATTTCTTAGGTGGACATTACACCCTCTGCGACCAAGTTAGGGACCCAACCCTTCTAGGGGACCTTTTCCCTTTCCGATGGGTGAGGTCATAAGACCGGACCTCTTAAGGTTCCCCACCGTTTCTCAGTCTGTGCTGACTCGTCAATCCCGAATCCGTAGGAAAAAATTTTATTTCAGGGGACCCACTTAAAATATTACCAACCCAGTCCGACTGGGTGGACATGGTTGGTAAGTTGGAAGTGCAGTGATCCTCGCCCTGTCGGACGTCGTGTGCTCGAAGGGTTTATACTACGTTGTCCCTCCTGGTCACGGTGGACCCCTCGTAAGAGAGGTCTTCTCAGTCAGGTCGGTCCGAACAACTAGATTAATAACACACATGGACGATTCAGTGAAGACAGCATAGACTTAGACACACTGGGGTACCTGACATCGGGTGGTCCGAGGAGACAGGTACCCTGAGAGGTCCGTTCTTATGACCTCACCCAACGGGACGGGAGGAAGTCCGCTAGAAGGGTTGGGTCCTTAGCTTTGGTGGAGACAACATAACCGTCCGTCCCACACACACACACACACACAAAATTCTTTTGTAGATTAATAACTATAAGTCCTATCTGACCCTTCTCTCTATACCATTCTCACGTGGATTCAGTCTCTTTCTGTTCATAGTACTATAACGAATATACATCTTAGAAGTTTTTTATCCATGTTTACTTAAATAGACGTTTTGTCTTTATCAATGTCTACATCTTTTATTTGAATGTCAATGGTTCCCCATTCTCACCCCTCTAACCCTAACTGTACATGTGTGACGATATATATTTTATCTATTGATTATTCCTGGTATATCGTTTTCCTTAAGATGAGTTAAGAGACATTACCGGATATACCCTTTTCTTAGATTTTTTTTTTCACTTATATGCATATTGACCAAGTGTAACGACTTTTGAACCGTGATTGTGCTGTCACATTTAGTTGATATGAGGTTATTTTTTCTTTGTTAATATATATTCTTTTCACTTGGGCTTAGATCAACTCAGATTACGGATATGAATCCTGTTTACTGGGTCAAAGAAGTTGTCTATGTCCCTACTCTTTTCGCTCCACTGAACATTTACCTTTCGTGGAACTCTCTGCACAGTTGGTGCTTACTACACACCTACCACAAACCTAGGACTACGTTCACTTGTTGACATTTTCGGTAAAAATCCACTAAACCCTTTTACTTGTCTAACCCATAGCCTAAAATTCTTTAGTAATAATTACAACAACCCAAACTAGTATTAAAACACCAGCACAATTTTTATTAGACAATCTTGAGTTCCCCAGGGGACCACCGAGTCTACCATTCGTTACGTCCTCTGGGTCCGAGATAGGGACCCAACTCTTCTAGGGGACCTCTTCCCTTACCGTTGGGTGAGGTCATAAGAACGGACCCTTTAGGGTACCTGCCTCGTCGGACCACCCGATATCAGACACTCCAGTGTCTCAACCTGTACTACCTCACTAATTGTGAAAGTGAAAAAAAAAAAAATTGAAAATCTTGAATCTCATACTTGAATACCAACGGTCACCCCATCCCACCCTCTCTCCCTATCTGACCTTCAAACCCTAACTGTACATGTACCACAATATAAATTTTGTCCATTAGTTGTTCCTGGATGACATCTTTCTTTACAGAAAATCGTTCTTCTTTTCTTTTTAGACAATCTCTATACATAACCCAACTGATTTTTCAAGTGTACCCCAAAAGGTCTTATAGAATGTCTTTTTGTACTTTAAAAACCGGTCAGGTCATGATCGCATAAATGTCTATGCTACTGTAACATAAATTTTAAAAGAAATTTTATATATAAATTTTTTTAGTTCCATCCCCCTTCCATCTACTTAGGTATGTCTACATTACAACTATTAACGACCTAATCCGACTAACCACGGACCCCCGAGGATAATAGTAAGAAGGATGAAACACTCACACTTTAAAAAGGATTACCTTTAAATCTTATCTCTTCTTTCGGTGGTTTGTTTTTCAAGGGTCCTTCGACGGGAGTCACGGGAGTAACTCAAATGGGTCTTTAATTTGTTCTATCGTGTGTCCACGAGTTAGTTAGAACCAAGGAAGACAGAGGAAGGTTTCCGACAGGAATCCGTTGCCGACGTGAGACCAAAGATCGTCAGATAATGACCCCAGTACTTGACGGAGACCTATTAAGTACGGACCAAAAGGTCTCGTCTCAGGACTGAGGGTAGGTTTCTTCTGTACTCGACAGAACCTTAAAGATAGACTTAACAACTAGTAGCAAGTGCTACCCCACCCTGGCTGTTCTCCCACAGTCCTACCACCGGTAGGTGAGGAGGGGTGTGTGTGGGGGTCTTCAAGAGACCTAAACCCCTGACCGGGTTCCAGAGGTGGTCGTTCCTTGTAACATCTTCACATATGGGTCTCGACCCTTCCCGTCCCGTCTCCTTCTCACAGAAATTAGTAAGTAAATAGAGAGAGTCCCGGGACTGGCAATAGTCGATCGTCACGGACCGTGTATTACCCCCGAGTTTTTACAATCAAGAGGAGAGAAGTGTGAAATAGTCGCTCGCGTCTGGCGATTGACCAACTGTGACTAGGTTCTTATTCTTGCTCTATTTCTTATCCACAAACCTTTCGGCCCTTTGTGTAACTCTTGTCTCCCCTTCCTTACGGACCCGTCTCCTTTACCTCGACCTACCCTTCCTCCCGGTTTGTTCTCCCCTCCCCTATCCCTCCTTACTCGCCGAAGTATCGTAGCCGGTCCGGTAGGGGACTAGTGGGAGGCTGTCCGTCCGGCTCAGGCCCAGGGACTAGATACGTTACTATACTTTTCGAAAGTTCCTCCACCAGACGTCGTCTGTGTCGGAGACTCCTTTACCCGCAAATTTCCGACGAGAGTCGGACTTCGTAACGGTGCCTGTTTCTTTAGTGATTCCTAAGGGTTTAAATTCTTAACCTTAGAGGTCCCTTTCCCGGACCCTTAGGTGTAATTATTATTCTTGGGGGTCAACTAAGAATACTAGTCCGTTCAATCCCTTTGACGTCTAATTCTGTCACAAGGAACTTGTGGATGGAGTCTTCGGGAACCCCTTAAATACTCTAGTGCACGTTTAAGAATGTACGTTTAAGGACTGGGGTCTTGGTCTCTTAGTCTTATCGTTCTCCAGTCCTTAATTATTTTTTTTCAAAGATCCACTAAGACCACACGGGATGTCACCCTCTCCGTACCTTTGTCGTCCTACCGATTCTCATACACGAGACCTCAGCTGTGTGGGCCAAACTTCGGAATAAAGGGGTAAGTCGTTGACATCCGGGAATCATCCCTGGAATGGTCCAATGAATGACAAAGACATGTGGAGTCAAATGGATAGACATTTTACCCCTATTATTATTATTGTATACGCATAATATATCGTACACCTTTTATAAACTGATCTGGAATCTTATAATTGTAGGACTAAGATTGGGTAATATTAGATTTTATCTTAGTTTAGTTTAGGAGACAGGGAGAAGGGAGATCTAGGGATGACTAAAAGAACCATGAAGACGAGGTAGGAAGTCATATCAGACGGAACACTGTCCCACTGAAGACATGTGTAGACAGAAAGGGTGAGCTGAGACCTGAAGATCTCCCGTCTCTGACACAGAAAAATTATAAAAATAATAAATGTAAAAATTTTTGAAAAAAATAAATAAATTAACCGGTACGACACACCGTACACCCTAGGGCTAAGGGACTGGTCCCTAGCTTGGACATGGGGACAATTGGTAATCTGACGGTCCCTTCAGAGGAACCGTCACAGAAAAAATTTACAAGTTTTTGTACACAGTACAAGATAATCTCAGTCTTCTCCAGTGGACGAGGTCGGAGAGTAGACTATCTACTCCTCTGTCCTACTTGCCAAGCGAGTCCAGTGTACCGGTCCACCAACTCGAAATCAACTCGGGGACGTTACGGTGGATGATCGATACGGTATACTCGGAGTTTGAGTAGAAATTTTGCCCGTATTACTACATGTGAACGCATGAATGGTTCGTTCACTGAATGTTCATTTATGACTACTCCTTGAGAACGTTGGACTCCTTAGAGCAATAATGAGGATGTGTCTTCTACGACCTCATTAATGTCCCGGACAATAAGTGGACACTCCAGCTGCATTCCCACTGAGTCAGTACAGAAGGGTGTCGCACCGGAAACTTCGGAAGTAGTCAGTCCGGTCTCGGATGGTGAAAGTCGAAATTAGGGGTAAATTGGAAAAGGAGGTCGGAGACTAGGTAAGGAAGTAGAAGAATCAGTACCGGATTTGAAGGAGGACTGACGTAAGTTAATCTGGCACTTGGTTCACTAGACTGAGTAGAGGGACGAGGTTACCTAGTTCACAACTGGTGTCAAGGGTGGGAGAATCCAAGAGTCGACAAACTGTTCTTAGAGACCTTTGGTCCTTTAAGTTGATACCTTAGGAGGTTCGAGGAGGAATCCCGAAGAAAAGGACTGTCGGTTCGTTAGGGGACAGGGGAGTACCGGAATGGTAGTACCAACCGTAAAGGATTGCAGGTGCCGAGCAGACTCAGTTTCACTCACAGAGGTGGTTAAGGACCTGGTCCCTTTATCCGTACTCGGTCCTTAGGGGGAAGAGGTAGTTTACCCCTCGACAGCGGTACCTTTGGTCTCCGTTTCTTCTAGTACTACAGGCGGAGGAAGGCCAGTGAAAACTAGAGCACCATACCGTGGAGAAGTTTCCAGTCGCCCCAGTGGAAGACGGTGTGTAGCTTTCGGACCGCTTATCGAAAGGCTCACAGATCGAGTGGGTGGAAACCCCACATCAACACTTACGACCACTCTCTCCCCTCTTTGGTGTCCCTCCTTGTCTGTCCCTTAATCTCTGATCGTCTCGATTTTCCTTGTACTCTTCGACACACCCGGATCTTAAGACGACTCGATCGGGTCCCTAACTCCTTCTCCGGCCAATCTGTTCCGAGACCCAGGAGTGGGACGGAAAATGAACCACGAAAACATAAACTAGAGACTTTTTCCATTACAACTTAAACATCTTTTTTTAGTTCAACCACGTACCGTAAAGGATTAAAAATTCAAAAAGAGGGTTATGTATTTTATACATGTAAATACTTACAATATTTTTGAGACTGTGACATCTCTCAAATCACCTTGTAGGGAACGAAACTTTCCCCCACCCCCTTCCTCTCCCACCCCGTTTACCTCTCTTATCGTAACTACATGTATGTGACGGTATCGACTTCGGAGATATATCGTCGCCGTCGAGTCAAACCGTGAGACACAACTGGATCTCCCCACACTACTCCCTCCGAGTTCTCCCTCCCCTATACACACACACGAGTTCAACAAAGTCGACATAGGCTGAGAAACACTGGGATACCAGACATCAGACGGTCTGAGGAGACAGGTACCCTAAGAGGTTCGTTCTTATGACCTCACCCAACGGTACGAAAGAAGAGCTGGGCCCCTAACTTTGACAAAGACAGATACAGAGGACGTAACGTCCGCTAAGAAATGGGTCACTCGGGGGACCCTTCGGGTCTATACATATGTATGTCGACTAAGTGTAACAACATGTCGTCTTTGATTGTGTTGTAACATTTCGTTAATATGACGTTAATTTTTATGAAAAATTCAGAAACCGGGGTTGATGATGATAAACAGATGGATCTTCGATCATGCCCACCGTAGACTAACTTAGTCAATACATTCTCATGACATAGGTATAACGTACCAAGAGGCACTACCTCGTAGTGGTGAAGACCGACGCGACAGGGTACTTGTGGACCCCGTTCCTGATAAGTGAGTAAGATGTCTATTCCTTTGACTTCGGGTCTCTCTAACGTCCTATACAATTCCAGTCTCAAGTCGATCCTCCGTCAAGAAAGAGAATTAGATGAGATGGAGAAGACCTCCTGAGATTCTCCAAAGATTGGGTCTAAGAAGAATTCAAAGGAAGAGAACAGTCTAAAGACTTTTCTAAGACAAGACCGGAGATGTCGAACACTTGTCCTCTCGGGAATCATTCAATCATTCACCATCAGTGAGTCAGTACAGACTGAGAAACGCTACGATCCCTGACATCGGGTGGTCCGAGGAGACAGGTACCTTAAGAGGTCCTTTCCCATGACCTCACCCATCGGTAAGGGAAGAGGTCCCCTAGGAAGACTGGGGTCCTAGCTTGGACCCAGAGGACGTCACGGTCGTCTAAGAAATGAGAAACTCGGTGATCTCTTCGGGGTCCTCTCGGGAATCGAGTTGAGCCTTCTAGAGACAGAATCTCGGATGAGGACTTGGTCCCCTAGGTGGACTCTACCTTAGTCTCTGAACTCTCCACGGTAGGTCCCGGGTCGGTTCGGACATGATACGGACCGGGACCTAGGTGGGGTAGACTTAGGTCTACAGACGTAGAGGACACTACCCAAGGTCGTAGGAACGGACACCAGTGACCAGACTGAATCTCGGACGAGGACGAAACGGGCACCAAAGGGGTCTCTCAGTTCCCTATTGTGACAACGTCAAGTCGGGGGTCGAGAAATATCAGGAATTCTTTGTTGACCTTGAGATACGACCCTTAGAGTCGACTTCAGGTAGTTAGTCCGGTTCACCCCTTCCCTAGGTCTACTCTCCCTCACCCCAAACCGTTCGCCACCATCCCTCCTACTCAAGTCGGTACCAAGAAATCGGGTCCACTTTCAATAGTCTGTTCAGTATGGGGTGAAAGGCATTGACTTTTACGATCCTTAGATTTGTCTTGTATTAAGTACTCGGAGATTTCCTGGTTTGTTTGGACTTCAACCTCTGGGTCGTTAGTGACCTACGATGTTCTTCCTGTTTCAGTATCCGAGAGCCTCGGTCCGGGACTAGTGTCTGGGTGGATGTCACACTTGAAGTCTTTGAGTCCGGTCCTTTACTGGCGCACTCCCACCTCGGTTTCGGTCCCTCCTCCTCCCCCGCCGCTCCGTGGACATCCACTACACAAAGACGGAGGTAAAGACAGGGCAGTCCCGTATCGCGAACACAGAGGCGGAAGCCGAGTTCACGCCCACTAGACCCTGTGGTGTGGCCCCAAAGAAGTAGGTGGACCCGTCTCTCTCCCGTGTGTAGGTGTATCTGTGACACCAGTGACCTGTGAGATCCTTCCGTGACGTCGCAGGGACCAGGGTTCGACTTACCGTCGCAAAATGTAAGTTGGATTTGAGACCCGGGGACCGAGACTACCCCAGGGGTTGTCCTTGGGGTAGCTAACAAGCAGACAAGTAAGTAAGGATTGACTTATGCTTCTTCGTGACGACGCACTATCTGAGCCTCAGTCTTCTGTCCCCGAACGATCAAGGTTGAGACGGTGATTAGCGTGCTCAGGTCCGGTCACTGACTTAGTTACCCTCGGAGTCAGAGGAGTAACCGTTACGCTCTTAATGTCAAGAGGGACCAGAATCGAACACGCCTCGGAAGTTCCTCCCTCACGGACACCGGTATGAGACATACACTTTAGTCTAGTGTAGTGAGAAACGAAATTTTGAGGGCTAGCGGACCTTATTTTAGGTTTAAGGAGTTCTGAGGTGCGAGGGTCCAAACCAAGGACCAGACCCTTGATCTAGGGTGTATGATGTTTTCAAGTGCCCATCGTTCATTTCTAGGACGTACGGAGTCACCTCTAATTTCTAGGGCACACGGCGCTGATCCTGAGTCTCGTCAGTTCATTAATGTATAAAATTTTGTTGGTTTTGTTTGAGGAGCGGAACCGGGTACCGGGGATGTACTAGACACTAGTGGGGGAGATGGTCCGTAGACATAGGGGAAAGAGCATAGGTGGACGAGGTCGAGGTCACCGGAGGGACGACACGGAACTTGTAGGATTCCAGTAAGGTCAAGTCCCACAAACGTAAGCGACACAGGAGACGAACGGTACGAGAAGGGTGTTTCATTCCCTTCCAAACAAGGGAATGAAATACTTCCAGAGGTGAGTTTGCAGTGGGGAAGGTTCTCCCGAAGGGACGGTGGAATAGATTTAATTATCGGAGGGGGGTGATAGGGTGGAGATTGACAAATAAGACGAACTAAAACGAAGTACCGGAAATAGTGACGGACTTTACTGTAGAATATAATCGAACAACAAATAGCAAACAGAGAGAATGGACTAAGATTCCAGGTACTCTCGCCCTTGGAACGGACATAAGGGTCACGGTAGTGTCACGGACTGAATCCTCCACAAGTTCCCACTACCGACTTACTTACTTACTCTTGATCGGGTTCCGTTTTTCCGTGTCGAACCTTTTGTCATTTAAAATATAGTGAGGTCTATAAGTTTTTCACCGACTTGTTGGCATCTCGAATCTCACATCAATAGGTGTCGTGAATTGATACAACATGACACTAAACTTTAGATAATCAAATAACGGAGTTTATTTATCATTTAAAAGACTCCTGTCCTTACTCAGTATAAGTAGTAGGACAGGAATCTTCGATCGGAACACGATCCTCGATTCATTTAGGACTACTGCTAAACAATAGTCAATTCAACGGGACCCCTTGTCACTCGGACCCTGAAGAAACCTCTGCACTTGATCCCCGGGCCCGTCCTCTAAATTTTCTAGTACCGACTAACCTTCCCAGTGGGAACGTAGAGTGCAGGCAAACAGCGGGATTACTGGTCGAGTAACTTGATCTCTAACTCTAGCGACGCCCCCTTTTAACAGACTGGAGTAAAGGTCACCGACTTTCGTCAACGGAAACCGGTATCTCTCCTTTCCTCTGTCTCTGATAAAATTGGTTTACAATTTTCGGGGAACTCCCTGAATTGGTCCAGGGTGAGTAAAACAGAGATGGAGTGGATCTTACGGGTGTGAGTCTTTAATTATTATTTTCTGATTTATCACTGTCAATGTCCGTAACTATATTGACACATATTAAAAGTCACAAGTAAGAGGAAAATTTTTTTAATTAAACTCCCTGAGGGACCACCAGGTCACCGATTCAGAGACCCGAGGGTTCCGTCCACCGGACCAAAACAAGGGACCAATCCCTTGATCTAGGGTGTACGACGTCGACTCTTAGAGGGGTATGGGGTTGATTTCTAGGAAGCACAACGTTGGTTCCGGGAACGTTGGTTTATTTATATACAATTTTATTTTATTTTTTTGTTTAAACCAAGAGTTTCGTTGAGACACTTCATTAGTCTTTACTGCCTGGGGCTAAAATGTCTGGTCCCTTCTCTGTCTCTATTGCGGTCATTGAACGTTTTATCCTGTCTCCCACTCCGTCCCGACCCTGAGACAACTTACTTACTTACTTGATAGTTGATACATGGGCTTGTTTGTTTTCAGCCCCAAAGGAAAAGAAAAAGGGAGACGAGTCGTGATCCGACCCGATCTCCTCGATACAAACAACTTGCTTACTTCCTCACCTATTACATACTGTAAAAGGTTCCGTCTGTGAGTTTTTACTAGGAGACTCCCCGAATAGATCGAAGGAAAGTGACTCTCAGGGACCCTTCTCTGGGTCCTCCGTGGCAACGATGTCGTTCCACCTCGATCTGGACCTTCTCGGGGCCCCACCCCGTCCCTCCGTCGCCGTGGGTCCCAGTGTCTCGACCTCGACTTTGCTTCCAGAGGTTCAAGAGGGACGTTTGTGCGAGGGGTGAGTCCAGACCCTAATTCACACTCGTGGAAGAGGGAAGGGAACGGAGGTTTTGTCGCAGGGGTTGGGACGGGAGGAAGGATGTTTCTTCCCCGCGTCTCGTCTCGCCGTTCACCCTTTGCGGTCGGGGGAGGGAGGCGGAGGAGGAGAACGACGGTGGACGGTGAGGGACTTGGGCCAGGTCGCCCGGACCCCGAAGACCTTGTCTCGCTTTGGGTCCCGGTCCACCACGGAGTCGTCTCGGTGGTCACGACGTCGGTGTCCTCCGCGACGGTACTCCGGACGCGTTTCCGGAGTTTTATTGGAGCCGAACCTTTCCGGCGTCCGGGTGCCGCAGGTGAATGAGTGTCGTAGTGTCCTCGGCGGTTCACATAACAGAGTCCCCAAATGTTGGAGTGTCAGTCTCCTAGACTCCGTGTCCTTTACGAGCATACCCTGATACCCTAGTATTTTGGGGTCTGAGTGGTTTAAAATAAACTTTCGAACTCCGAATCTTATTACCTTAGATCTTAGACTCTCAGTTTTAGGTTGTAAAGGGTAGGTAGGAGAGGGGAGAGAGGGGGTTGGGGAAGTCATTTACTCGTTCGACTCTGGATCTCTCTACTAATGGAGTTTCTCACTGAGTCGGTTCCCCACCTAACTAGGACCTAGGTGGTGACCGACCTAAAGGACAAGAGACGGTCGGCGGATGAACGGACGTAGGAGGGGTTCGGGACGAGAGAGGAAGGTGGACTCAAGCCCATGGGGGGGTGGCGGGAGGGGGCTGGGGGGTGGGGGTGGGGGGGAGGGAGCACTCCTTTGAGAAAGGTTCGAGAACTGGTACCGAAGGACCGTCATTACCGAAAAGAAAAGGAAAAATCCAGAAAATTTTTTTATAGAAAAATAAAACATGACCCCATGTCGGCTAATCGTTACAACACCATCAAAGTCCACTTGTCGCTTCCCTGAGTCGGCATGTATATGTGCATAGGTAAGAGAGGGAGTTTGAGGGGAGGGTAGGTCCGACGGTGTAAATGTGACTCGTCTAAAGGGAACCGATACATCATCCAGGAGCAATCAATAGACAAAATTTGTGTCGTCTCATTTGTACAGTCATTGCCGAAAAGAATTTATTGAAATTGTTGAAAGTACCGATAAGGAATCTCTGTTTTTTTGAGTTGAGAGAGGGTAGAATTTATGTTTAAGTAGGGAGAGATCGGTGTAGAGAAGGAGGAAAGGAAGTGAAAGTCGTAAAAAAAACAAACTCCCCCACCCGTCCGAATACCCTAGAGTCAAAGGGCTGGTCCCTAACTTGGGTCCGGTACCGTCACTTTCGGACCTTAGGATTGGTGACCTAGTTGTCCTTTGAGGGTAACGAGTCGAAGAACTTTCAACGGGGATACAAACGGTAGCGGCGAGGAGTGGAGAGGAAGAGACATAGTGTACTGAAACGACGGTAGTACGGTGCCTCCAAAGTTGCGGGAGAAACAATGATTTGAGTCGTCTGTGGAAAGTTGGAGGACAAACTGGTGACGTCGTCGACTGGGACGACTGGTAGGGGGGACGGGGAGTGTTACTGGTACCGTAGGGACAGCCCGAAGCAGGGGAAGAGTTCACCGAGGAAGAGGACCCCCGAGGTGGGAGCAGTGAGAAGAGAGGGAGGAGAAATAGAAGAGGGACTCATATTTTGGTAGACACACCAAACCGGATGAACAGTAACGGAGGATTCATAGAGGGACTCTCAACCACAAAGGAAGACGCAAGATCTGGTCGTCTCGATCGACTACCACAAAAAGTGATTTACCCCTCGTGTCCCTACTTTCCTGATTCGGGTGACGGGTCGAGTACGTCTGTAAGTCGTTTACAAATTATTTACCCTTTTCACCTTGTTCTGAACGGTAGTAATGAGATCTTAAAGGACATAGATCACTCTACGGATGTAGAGTCCCTACGGTCTTCCCACTGAGTGTCTGGGTGTTCAATAATCTTAGTCTCCTCTAAATTCCGGTGGATATTGGTTTGGGAAATGACACGACTATTCCTTTGACTCCGGGTCTTTCCAGTTCTCAGAACAGGTTCCAGTGTGTCGGTCAAACGCCGTCTTGTGTGGGGGTCGAGTGCATGCTCTCCCGTGGAACCCGATGAGGGAGGGTCGACTGTGAGTCCTCACCTTCTACCCTTCCGTCTTACCCATCCCATATGTCTACTCCGGTGCTGTTCACACTTGGGTTTACATTGAGACCTTTCAAGTTTCCGTGTTACAGGACACGTTTAGAATGAGCTAACAACAGACTAGGTTGTGTGGCCACTGTCCCTAGGGCATTTTGACGACGTAACACCGCTGACGACTGACATTCCGGAAGGGACTCACGTTGCGTCTACTGACACTCAGTATCCCGTCGTCTATCGGCATCCTGAAATTGGTCAAGACTTTCTGTACGTTTTCTTTTCTTGTGTAGTAATCCCCTTCCGAGTAAACGGGAACTTTGATCCCTGGTAAAATGGGTTCCCTGACTTCCTGAGTACAAGACTAAAGACAGAGGAAGTGAGGGAGGACGTCTGCGACAGTTCACTCCGAGGTTTTTCGTGTCGAGAACAACCGAATGAGACGACGATAGTTCGAAGGCGACTTAGAGATAACCGATACCTTATTTCTGATTTTACGGAGCTCGGAAAGGTCGTAGGGCAGAGAAGGGGTACATGAGTCACCAAAGGTGACCGCGTACTGATCTGTACGTTCTCCTGGTCTCGTCAGGGAAGAGACTTCGTCTCACTGAACTACTTGTGACACGGGGGGTCTGTGGGCGACATAGATCTCTGTCTCAGACGGCATCCTTGGAACACATCTTAATAGACATCTATTATCTAATAGACATTTATTACTCTAATAGATTCAGAAGTAACGATTAGGGAGGTTTCTTCATTCGATATTAATTATTTATCTTTGTTTTATTTGGTCACATAATTAAATTTATATTGATGTATTTATACTCGTATCTTTTTTCAGATCTTCCCGTGTGTATTTTTTATTACTATATCGATACATTCTCTTAAGAAACGAAAATCCTTTATATGTGACTTCACAAAGTCGAATGTATTCCTACGTTACGCACTTCAGTCGTTGTAAAAGAAATTGTCTAAGTCCCTTTTTTAATCTCTTTCTCTCTCCCTCCTCTCTCTCCCCCTTTTTACACCATCTTACAATTCTCTACTTAGACCCACTTTCCACAAATCCTTAAAAAACAGGGTAAGAACTTTTGAAAAAACTTTCGGACTTTATTATAGTTTTTTTAAAAAAATTATTTTTTCCTTACTTACACTAATCGGAAACAATATTGTAGTACCCCCTGAAGAAAAAAGACACGAATAGATTCACAATCCGTACCCCATTAATTCATTTTTTCCTCTATTTGAAATTTTCCCGTTCTCTTAGACTTTCATCGAACCTACTTCTTTAAGTCTGTTACTTAGACTTCCAGCCTTGTCATTTCTCATAAAAGTAACTGGTCGATCTTTAGTCTTCGGACCCTTTATAGACACCGTAATTAACCTTTTACTTCTTTTGTAGGTACATAGATACCTTGGGTGTTCGTACAGGACATCTCTCGTCTGCGTGTGCGACCAGAGATTCAGTGTACCTTTGACGGCGGGTAGGAGTCTTCTAATAGAACTTGTGGCTCACTCGTTTACTTCTTTTTCTGGAATCCTTTGACATAATTACGAGAAGGGTAGATGTCAAAACAAATAAAATCTTTTTATAATAAATGAATAAACCGACGTGGTCAAGAATCGACACCGTGTGCCCTAGAAGGTAGCAGTGACACCGAATACCTTAGAAAGAAAAAAAAAATCAACGGCGTACACTTGAGATTCAACGTTGTACACCCTAGATAAGAAGGTAGTCCTTAACTTGGACCCGGGGGACGTAAGGGGTGACGTAACCCTCACGACTCAGAATCGGTGACGTGGTGGTCCCTTCAGAAGTATTAAAACAAAGAAACAAAGATATACTTGTAGAATAACACCGACACAGACAATACTGTTCAGTTTAGTTTGGTAAAACCCTTCCTCCGTCTGGTCTTTGATATTTATTCAATAATAAATAAAGTGGTTCCTCCGACAGTGTAAAAATGACGGAACACTACTTTAGGTAGACTGACTAATTCTTGTTTTATCAGTCTTATTATTTCAGAATTTTGTAGGGGTTCTCTCGTTGTTGGAATGAGAAAGTAGTCTTTAGACGTTGGACAAAAAGTAAGATTTAAAACCGTGTCCCAAAGTTATGAAGAACACGAAGGGGGTCACGACTTAGAGACAGTACGGAAACATGCAAAGGGGGGCATACGGACCGTATGAAGAATCAAACCGTTTTTAGAAAGTCATAAAATTCCAATTCGGATATTTAATGAGGGAGACCTTCTGAATGGAGTGAGGGATCGGTCCGTGAAAGGAGGAGAAGACACAAGGGATTTAGGGGACAATATCTGTCATATCAAGAATATTATAACGACGACGATCCAGTGAAGTCAAAACAGGTTGAGACACACTGGGGTACCTGACAGGTACCTTAAGAGGTCCGGTCTTATGACCTCACCCATAGGTAAGGGAAGAGGTCTCCTAGAAGAGTTAGGTCCCTAGTTTGGGTCCAGAGGATGTAACGTCCGTCTAAGAAATAGTCGATGTTCCCTTCGGGTTCTTATGACCTCACCCATCGGATAGGGAAGAGGTCCCCTAGAAGGGTTGGGTCCTTAACTTGACCCCAAAGGACGTGACGTCCGCCTAAGAAATGGTTGACTCTCCCTTCGGGAGAACATTGTAACCCGAGGTTAGTAATGACATAAATAGTCTGAGACTTGAGGAGGTCCCTTCCCAGGTACAAAATGAGTAGAGATATAGACCACGGGTCCCTAGGGGACTGTGTCAACAACTAGTAACACAGGTAAGTTACTTGTAATAACCCGTACCCGATGGATCATCCGTGACACGTACCGAGACCCTTACGTTTCTACTTATTCCTCGAGTGGCTGGTTGTTTATTTGGGTAGTACTTTTATGTCGTGATTTTTAGTCTACACATCTCTCAAGGTATCTTCTTGTTTCATCCCCCGTACAATAGGTGTGCCTCCCCACCCCTACCCCTCGTTCCCCTTGAGTCCTCTCCGAAGGTCCACCACCGCCATAGCGTTAGAAAAATTTTAATTGATTAAAAACCGACACGACCCTGAAACAACGACACGTACCCAAAAGAGACCGACGTCGCTCGACCTCGATGAGAGATCAACACCACACTCCCGAATAACGTCACCGAAGAGAACAACGTCTCGTACCCGCGATCTCGTGCACCCGGAGTCATCAACACTGGGTACTTGAATCAGTGAGGTTCCGTACACCTTAGAAGAACCTGGTCCCTAACTTGGATACAGGGGATGTAACTGTCCACTTAAGAATTGGTGACCTGGTGGTCCCTTGAGGACTCGATCCAGAACTCCCTATACACGTTAATATACCTTCACGACCTCTCGTACCGTGTAAGACTCGTCATAAATTTTACCACCCTTGAACCCCTTTTCCTCATACCACTACTCACCTCTCCTAACCTTTCCTCCCCTCACCTCTCTCTACTATGTGATAATTAATAGACAAGTGTTTCACCTGTTTAGTGTCTCTTAGTGAACACTGAACTGACACCAGAGCCTAATCGGTTTTTCGAGTTTTGTAGACCTTTACCCGTACTGTCCCGTTAACTGTTCAATGGACAGGTAAGTAGTTCGAGGTTAAAGATAAGGGTCCAGTCAATGTAGTAGTTTCATAATTTAGGGACATGAGATAAGGAGTCGGGGAAGGTCGGTCTTACGGTGTAATACAAGAAATGTCTTTGAAGTGACTTCTTAACAACCTAACTTATTTGTCCCGTGATAGTACCCTTTCTCCGTGTTTTAAAACTCCAACTTAGGGTCAAGTAGTGAACGGTCGACACACTGAAACCCGTTTAACTCGTAGTCAAAGGAATAAACACCCGAAGGGACTACTGAGTCTACCATTTCTTAGACGGACGTTGCGTCCTCTGGACCCAAGTTAGGGACTCAGTCTTTCTAGGGGACCTCTTCCCGTACCCATGGGTGAGGTCGGAAGAAAGGACCTTTTAAGGACCTCCTCGGACCTCCCGATGTCAGGGACCCCAGTGTTTCTCAACCTGTGCTGACTCGTTGCTTGTGAAAGGAATAGACATTTTACATTTGTTACTGGGAGGAGATGTTCTAACGACAATTCGGCTTTACTAACTTACATGGACTGTATTAGTGAGTTTTCACTGAGCAAATAATGGGGGAACCTGCCACAAAGACAATGGAAAGTATTTTAGTTCCACCTTTTCTACCGGAAACTGAGGGAGAGACGGAAAACTTTAGACCAATAGGACAGGAGGGGGACCTGGCTCTCGGCGGAACTCCCACGATACCCCCCGTCACACAGGTGACCGAGAGCCACTCGACACCCCGACTGGTGGAGAGTGTGTCGTGACTCTTGTCACACACGTCTCTTTACTGTCGACTGACCTTAGCAAGGGAAGCGGGACAGTGAGTCGAAATGACTCTGGTTTGTGTTAGGGAGAGATAGTTCGAAATGGAACTCCTTATGCCGCAGAGATGTCCTCTGAGACACACGAAAGACCAAAGTCGTTTACGTATAATCCATTGGGTCACCAAGAAGAAAAACCGGAAAGAAGACCCTTAGAAAACCAGTTTAAATAGTGCAAATTCACACCTTGTGCCACTACGAACGTTAATCGACAATGAAAAAAGTAAAAAGACTGGTGATTCAACACAAAGTAGGAATTTTTAGAATGAATTTTTCTAATAAAGTGAGACATTTGACGGAGTTTGGGAAGGGTTTTCTCCACACCATGGTCAGATTTTAGGTTAAGGAAGAATAAACACCTGAGGTAATCAATTAAGAGAATTTTAGGTCAATCCTACTTAATGTCATAGACCCTTTATCGATCTCTTGACAAAAAAAAAAAAAAAATTTTTTTTGGTGATTCCCCTTCCGAAAAAAGTTTCTTTAATAAATAAAAACCGACACAACCCAGAATCAACACTGTGAGTTCTAGAAGGAACCTCTTACACCCGAGACACCAAAGGGTGTGCGGCTGAATCAACGGAGTGTTGTACACCCTAGAATCAAGAGACTAGCCCTAAGTTGGACACAGGGTACGTAACCTCCCTCCTAAGAATTGGTGAGACCTAGTGGCCCCTTCAGGGCCGACCCCTTGAAACCGGTCTACGAAGGTTGTTTGACCAGTTGTCCCATTTAAAAAATCGTAGACGGAAGTTCGATCATACCTTAAACTGTTAAAAAAGGGGAGGACAGGAGTAATGATACTATAACATCCTCTGTCCCTTGTCTCTTAAAAACCGTATTTGAGAGAAGATTTTAAACCCCCCCTAACTTTCCTCGAGGATTAACCATTTCCCGTTGGTCCAAATGGGTCGAGGAAAAAACCTATAAGTTCGTTTCACAATCACAATCAGAGAGTCGACACAGACTGAGAAACGCTGCGGTACCTGATATCGGGCGGTCCGAGGAGATAAGGACCCTAAGAGGTCCGTTCTTATGACCTTACCCATCGGTAAGGGAAGAGATCCCCTAGAAGGCCTGAGTCCCTAACTTGGGTCCAGAGGACGTAACGTCCGTCTAAGAAATGGTAGACTTGGTGGTCCCTTAAGTTCGTTCCTCGTAGAGTTTCGGTTGGTCCTCGATAATACTTCCAGTGTCTCAGATCGAGTCGTCCTAGTCCTCAATCCTAGATTCAAGAGTCTGGAACCGGTTACAGATCCAGTACCTGTTTACGACCTTACCTAGACGGAAGTGACCCAAGACGAAGGAAGGGTCCAAGTGACCCCTGTTAAGAGTCCGAGTCCCCGTCTGGGGATTCTCGTCTTTACCCTCGTCTTCCCCGACCGGTTTACTGTCGAGATTCAGTCCCAGTAACTCTGACCTGGACCACACACACACACCCCACCCCCACCCCCTCACACACATAATGTTCCACCCTCCGACTTCTGATACGTAATGCCTACTCTGTTGAAGACGACAAATTGGGACAGAGATGATAAGTGGACGAGACACTGTGTCTGTCAGGAGACTGAAGAGACTCGTCTTCAAGGATTACAGTTTCGTTCAGAAGATGTGACGTCAGTAGGGGTTAGGTCTTGTGAGAGAGGGGTAAGTGTGAAGGTCCGATAAGGACGACGGTTGTCTTGGGTAAGAGAAATCCGTACGATCGTTTGCGTAGGAAGTTTCAGGTCGACTTTACAGTGGAAGAAACCTTTTGGAAGGATCCGAGAGGGACCGTCTCGATCACCCGTTGGGGGAAGGGAGGACGTCACGAATTAAAAGACGACGAGATTTGTGTTGAAGGTGTCACATAGTGTGGACAACCAACTATACAAAAGGAGTGATCTAACCAAGGGTTCCTCGTCTCTGTCACCATAAATAAAAATATAGACGATGTCATGAATCGTGTCACGGACTGTATTATTAATTAGTCTTACTCACTTACTTACTTTCTTAATTGTCAACCAGATCCTCCATGACAGACACATGGGTGCTTCCCTAAAGTAGATCCCTCCAAATTACTCGTTATGTGTGCTTTCGTGATTCGTGTTAGGTGCCATAGCTAAGACGAGACTTCTTTGATAAACGACTTTAAGGAAGAAAACACCAAACTGAAACGAACTACTCCGTTGTCCGAGGTACCAGGGTTAGTTTTGTTCTATTTTAAGCGATTTCCTTTCTCCGGGGTAAGTCACAATTTGTCTTACTGGATTGAGTAGAAAAATGTGGACCTAGGTAATTAGGTGGTGGTCGGTGCAGTCTTAAGATTTGAAATGTCGAGTCAATTGATTGAGATTCTGCTGCAGACAGTGGGAAATTCACGACTTTCTCCACAGTTGGGTGTCCTTTCACTCTTTCTAGAGTCTCACGCTCGTCTCTGTTTTTATCGACCCGACTCGGCTTCTACGTCACTAGTGTCCGTTGTGGCGCACTAACCAGGCGACCGGTCTTCCGCCCTAAAACCAAGCCCGCTTCGGATTCGACTCTTCGCCTTCGACTCTGCAGCTCGCCGTCACCGTCCGTTTCCTCTCTCACCTCTTATTGTTCCTCTTTTTTTTCACCGGACCTCACCTTTCCCTCGCCGTCTGTCGTCTCCGCCACCACTCTAGTCTTCACAGTTTCCTCCGCCGGTCTTCGTCTAGTTGACCACACGACGGCAAACGAGAACCGTTTGTCTCTACCGGTAACCCCTCCTCTCTCTACCTACCCGGTTCTGTCCTACAGGGGACCCCCACAAGTCCTCGGAGTGTGGACCAACCCGTTTGGTCTGACATGTCCGGACCTCGGCCCCTTACTAATTCTAGGCCGCAAACCAGTCCTTGTGTCTCCCACTCTTCCATTATAGTTTTTCCAGTCTCCGTTTCAGATGTTTCTTCCCTGTCCGTCCTTCCATAATTTTAACCTTCGTACCTGACCTTACTCTTTGTTAGTTTCTAGGACTAGTTTCTCGACCCCGTCGACTCCAGTATTAGATCCCACTCTACTTTCCTTGTCCTTCCTCCCTAACTGGAGTTGTACCTGCCCTCCAGGTTCAGGTCAAGATCTCCAACATCTACGTCACTCACGTGCGATTCAAGGAAAACACAGGCTGAGAAAAGGTACCCTAAGAGGTCCGTTCTTATGACCTCACCCAACGGTCCGGGAGGAGATCCCCTAGAAGGGGTGGGTCTCTAGTTTGACCCCAGAGAACACAGAGGACGTAACCGTCCACCTAAGAAGTGACAACTCCGTGACCCCTTCGGGACATCTACGTGTCGGTCACTGTGCGATCTCGTACCGACTCCTGGTCACCAGTCCTTTCACTCCGTCGGTAAGTGTCCTTCACATCGGGTACTCCTTTCTACCCCCTACAAATCCGACCTCTTCCCTCCCGACGTCCCCTATCATGACAGAAATTTTTCGGTTTACCGATACCTACTTCCTCTAAAGAAGAGCAACCGTGTCTCCCGGTTCGATTCTAGTCGTGTCCTCTAGTGTCCTGTATCTAGGTCTGAGTGCTTTTATTTGACGAAAAATTATCTCTACAAGATAACTCAACCGGTTTTTCAAGTAAACCCAAAAAGACATTGCAGAATACCTTAATATTTAACATGATATTAATATCATTGGTGTTATTGCAACAACAAAATCAACGATTCAACACAGACTGAGAAAACACTGGGGGGTACCTGACATCGGGTGATCCGAGGAAACAGGCACTCTAAAGGGTCCGTTCTTATGACCTCACCCAACGGTAAAGGAAGAGGTCCCCTAGCAGGTCTGAGTCCCTAGCTTGGACTCAGAGGACGTAACCGTCCGTCTAAGAAATGGGGACTCGGTGGTCCCTTCCGGGGTTTTACTGTTGTCAATGATAATAATCTTGTAAATAATATATGGATCGTGACATGGTCCGTGAGATCTGACGTTGTTAGGGTGTTCCATCCTTAATACTAGGGGTTAGACGTCTACTTCTTTGACTCCAAGTCTCTCCAATTTATTAATAGGTCTCGGTGTTCCGATTATTCACCGTCCTAAGTTTGAGTCAAAATGAACTTTGGTCCGTAAAGTGTGATAATCCAGTGATCAGTCCGTAGGACAAGGGGAAGGTCCTGAAAGACCTGGAGTGTGAGGATGTCTCGTTACGGACTAGAGTCTAGTGTCATACGATCTAAGGATACGGTCCGACACCGTAGTTTGGTCTTCGAAGAATACTGGGTCCAAAGGAGGGAGAGGAACCGAGTGTAACAGAAAATGGTTTCTTGATAACCGAGACGGAGGATTTGTAGTTTAAACAAAGGTAGATAGAGAAGTAAGTCATTCAGAAATGACTCCTGGATGAATGATTCCTGGAGGTACAGGGTCCGTACACCAGACCCGAGACCGTATCTTGTAGTTTGTTTTTGTGAGAGAAATGAAAGATCGATGTCAGAGTGCCTGCTTGGTGCAGTGTCAGTCACGATACTTTTTGTTTGATCCCACTCCTATGCCACTCATACCCTGTCGATAAAATATCTCTTGTCAGTCCCTTGCAGAGACACCTTCAGTGCACTCTCGTTCCCTTGACGTCCTCCGTTTCCTTAAGGTCCTTCTCCCTTGTCTTTCACGTTTATGGGACTCCGTCGAAGTTTCCGAAGGGTAGTTCTCGAAAGTGCCTTCCCCCTCTGACCGCCACATTCAGTTTGTCACGTTTCACAGTCAATGTGTTCTACTGATCTAGGACCTCTGGATGACTGGTCGTATCACGGATGTCAATTGTTATGTCATCGTATGTGCATGTTGTAGACGATTTTCCCGTCGAGGAATTCAAGAATCGTCTTCTACTGCTACTGCGACTACGACTGCTATCTTTATTTCTCCCGTCCTCCTTTGAAGACCTTCAGTACCTAAACAACTACCGTATCTAACACCACTACCACAGTGTCCAGATATGAATAGAGATTTGAGTACTTCAACATACGTAATTTATACACGTCGAAGTTTCTGTCTGTATATCTAGTTACCTTGTTTTATCTTTCGGGTCTCTATTTAGGTGTGTGTATACCTGTGGAATAGAAACTGTTTCCTCCGTTCTTATATGTTACCTCATTTCTGTTAGAGAAATTGTTCACCACGACCCTTTTGACCAGTTGGTGAACATTTTCTTACTTTGATCTAGTGAAAGAT
>SJYO01000233.1:1655750-1852948 GCA_006410555.1 Capra ibex | reverse complement strand
CTCCTTTGGTCTTAACTTTCTCTGTGTACATGGGGTTACAAGTAGCGTCGTGACAAATATTATCGGTCCTGTACCTTTGTTGGATCTACAGGTAGTCGTCTACTTACCTATTCTTTCGACACCATGTATATGTGTTACCTCATAATGAGTCGGCAATTTTTCTTAAGTAAACTTAGTCAAGACTACTCTACCTACTTTGACCTCGGTTAATATGTCTCACTTCATTCGGTCTTTCTTTTTGTGGTTATGTCATATGATTGTGTATATATACCTTAAATCCTTCTACCGTTACTGCTGGGACATACGTTCTGTCCTTTTTTCTGTGTCTACACATATTGTCTGAAAACCTGAGTCTCCCTCTCCCTCTCCCACCCTACTAAACCCTCTTACCCTTAAGATTGTCCATATGATAGTACATTCTTAACTTAGCGGTCAGGTACAGACTGCATCCCACGTCGTACGAACCCCGACCACGTACCCCTACTGGGTCTCTCTACAACACCCCTCCCTCCACCCTCCCCCAAGTACAAACCCTTGCGTACATTCTTAATTTCTAAAATTTTAATTTTTTTTTTATTTTATTTCCCTTCTCTTCCGGTTTTTATTTTTTATTTTTTTATTTATACACGTCGAAAAACAGACAGTTAAAATGGAGTTATTTCACAAAAACAAAAAAAAATTAGTTCCGTAGTACTATACCGAGGACTGATGGAGACGTCGGAGAAAATGGTGAGGGGTGGATCGTAAGACACAAGATTGCGAAGGTCTAAGACTGTATGTATCAAGGAAGATAGATCTAGTGTGAGAAGAAAGAGACCCCTTCGGAAGAAACTTGGGAATTGAGTCCTCAAGGTGGATGTAGGGACCAGTCACAAGTAGGAAGAATAGTGTTAAGAAAAAAAAAAGAAATTAAAAAAGTCAATAGACAAATAACCGACGCGACCCAGAAACAACGACACGTACCCGAAAGAGATCAACGTCGGTCGTCCCCGATGAGAGATCGACACCACACGTCCGAAGAGTAACACCACCGAAGGGAACATCAACTCGTGTCCGAGATCCCACGTCCGAATCATCTATACCGCGCACCCGAATCGACGGGGTTCCGTGCACCCTAGAAGGACCTGACGCCTAGTTTGAGTACAGAGGACGTAACCGTCCGTCTAAGAATTGGTGACCTGGTGATCTTCAGGTGAACAATAACAACAAGTCAACGAGTCAGCATAGACTAAGAAACGTCGGGGTACCTGACGTCGTACGGTCCGAAGGGACAGGAAATGGTAGAGGGTCTGGAACGAGTTTGAGTACAGGTAACTCAGTCACTATGGTAGGTTGGTAGAGTAGGAGACAGTAGGAGAAGAGGAGAACAGAAGTTAGAAAGGGTCGTAGTCCCAGAAAAGGTTATTCAGTTGAGAAACGTAGTCCACCGGTTTCATAACTTCGAAGTCGAAGTGGTAGGTAGGAAGGTCACTTATAAGTCCTAACTAAAGGAAAGTCTAACTGACTAACCTAGAGGAACGTCAGGTTCCCTGTGAGTCCTCAGAAGAGGTCGTGGTGTCAAGTTTTCATAGTCAAGAAACCACGAGTCGGAAGAAATACCAGGTTGAGAGTATAGGTATGTACTGATGACCTTTTTGGTATGGAAACTGGTATACCTGGAAACAGTCGTTTCATTACAGAGACGAAAAATTATACGACAGATCGAAACAGTATCGAAAAGAAGGGTCCTTGTTCACAGAAGGAGTAGTGTTAAGAATAGTGTACCATAACGTCACCTTAGCGAACAGAGGAGAGGGTCTGATGTGTCACGGGTTCCCGTCCACGGTATTAGACAGAAGAAGTAATGCCACAGGGGTGTCGATCGTGCCCCGGTCGTCTCTGTGGATACGTGACCTACTTTTGTTCGACTTCGTGAGTCCCACTCGTACTGACTAGCGACCAGTCTTAAACGATATCTTCTCAAAGAGGTGAGGTCGTCATAACTATAAAACCCGGTCTATTAAGACAACAACCCCGGACGGGACATGTAATATCCTGTGACTCATCGTGGGGATCAAAAATGTTCTACGGTCGTCGTCGGGGGTGGGGGGTTCGACACTGTTGGTCTTTATAGAGGTAACCAGATTCTCAAGGGAGTTCCCACCCGTTATAACAGGTACACTTCTTGATAATATTCCCCTAAGAATATATCTTACAAGACCTTATAAGATATGACGAAGAAAGTTGGTATTTAAGAAGTAAAATTCCTTTCGTCATCCGTAAGTCAGTTATCGGAGGATCTTACCCCGAGTCCTCTCGACGAAAGGAATACACTGCTCCACCTGTACTTGTCCGAGGACCACCCCACACCACTCGTCACTCCTCGCTCCGTCCACCTCCCCTACAAATCCCAATACCAATTCCCGCATGGCAGACTTCTGTGTTCCGTGACCCCAGTTTAGGATTAAGAGACCAAATGAACAATGTACTGGAAACCGTTTAATAAGTCGGAGAAATGACGAATGTAGTTCGAGGTACAAGAATCGCGCACGGGGTACCTCACCAACACTTGTAAGTTATGATTATGCACCATACTTCACGAGTCATTTTCTATCGTCATTACTACCGACAATAAAGGGACTATCCACTGTTAGGGTTTGGGGAGTGGGGCGGCGACGTCGGGGTTCGTGGCTCCGACACAAGGGAGTGACCTGTCAGGAACGTGTAGTACCGGACAGTCGTACCGTGGTAGGTTCCTCGAACAATTTTTAGGTACAATGGTTCGCGTCTGAATCTGAATGTTTTAGTCTGGGAGACTTCGACCCCTGACCCTTGGACGTAAAAATTTTATACTCGGGACCCTGCAGCGACCATCAGGTTACCAATTTTAGACGGACGGTTGCGTCCCCTGTGTCCAAGCTAGGGACCAGACCCTTCTAGGGTGTACGACATTTCTCTGATTCGGACGCGCGATGTTGATGACTCGGACGCGAGATCTCGAGCACGAGGTGTTGTTCTCTTCGATGACGTTACTCGTCGGACGAGTGTCGTTGATCTCTTTCCGATGTGTGTCGTTTCTTCTGGGTCGCGTTGGTTTTTATTTATATATACACAGATATATATAAAAAATTTCCCTCGTGGATTCCACTGAGATAACGGATGACTTCAAACTCTTGGTGACGTCATTCCTGTCGACCCTCACTACTGAAACACGGCACTTCTTGCTCGTACAACACAAGTCATAGCGGAGACTAGATGATCCTGTCCTTCATACAACGGTAAAGCCTTTCAGAAGATGATTTCAACCGAGAACTCGGTCGGGACCGGAAGACACGGAGTTGAGACGAGTGTAGGGACCCAGGAAATGGACGGATAGAGGGGTCGGTCGGGACTGTAGACGTTTGTCAGGTAGTCGTCGATGTCGGGGTTGCGACTCTGACATGACACAACAACGTCTGACCGTAGTTCGGACGGGATTCTAGAAGGAAAGGAAAAGTAACGATACAATCGAGTCAGGAATGTTCACCCAAACCAGAGTCAAAGGGACGGACCGTGAGTCCAGGATTTGACTCTAACGGTCCTGGACTTAGAAAAAGAGTTCTAGAACCTAAAGAACTTCCTGTCCCTTCGGACAGACGACGTCAAGTACCACAACGTTACTCAATCTGTACTGAATCACTGACTTGTTGTTTCTTCGTAAATCTTCCAGGGTCGTGTGTCCTTCGCCAGAGAGTTACAGTGACAGACATAAAAACGAGGGTGGGAGAGGTCATTATGTCCCTGGTAGTGGAAACCAACAACGACGATCTGACTTAGTGAAACAGAGAAACCACTGAGGAGTCTCCAATCGGAGTAGTGACACCGTCAAGAGACGTTGAGGACAGGGTGGTTTTAGGACGAAGAAAGAGACGGGTGTGATGACTCCAGGGTTGGAACGGTGACTTGGGTAGACAAGTCAAGTCTAGTCAGCGAGTAAACACAGACTGAGAAACACTGGGGTACGTGACGTCGTGTGGTCCGAAGGGACCGGTAGTGGTTGAGGGCTTCGGACAAGTTTGAGTACAGATAGCTCAGCCACTACGGTAGGTTGGTAGAGTAAGAGACAACAGGGGAAGAGGAGGGCGGAAGTTAGAAAGGGTCGTAGTCCCAGAAAGGGTTACTCAGTCAAGAAACGTAGTCCACCGGTTTCATAACCTCAAAGTCGAAGTCGTAGTCAGGAAGGTTACTTATAAGTCCTGACTAAAGGAAATCCTGACTGACTAACCTAGAGGAGAGTCAGGTTCCCTGAGAGTTCTCAGAAGGGGTGTCAAGCTTTCGTAGTTCAGAAACCACGAGTCGGAAGAAATACCAGGTTGAGAGTGTAGGTAGGTACTGATGACCTTTTTGGTATCGAAACCGATCTGGTTGGAAACAACCGTTTTATTACAGAGACGAAAAATTATACGACAGATCCAACCTGTATCGAAAAGAAGGTTCCTCGTTCGTAGAAAATTAAAGTACCGACGTCAGTGGTAGACGTCACTAAAACCTCGGGGGAGTTTATTTCAGAGAGTGACAACTTTTCTTGGGTAGACTCAATATTGACTAAAAAATTTTGAAGTCTGAATTCCCGAATTGGTACGTCAAATAGATCTTTTACGTCAGCAACTATTTATTAAGTTTCTCATAGATTAAATTGTACGAATAAAACGGCCTATCTTTTTAAGTCGACTCCCTCTTTACTGAATAGGTTTTAGTGTCTCGTTCAACCACCTCTTCGACGTTTGTATCGGATTACCGGGACGGAGGGTCCTCGTAGGGACGACGGCACGATGTCGGAGGTGTGATCGAGACCAAACGGAGGTTTGCGACACAACAAAAAAAAGGGGTGAATGTCGGTCAGATTTTTCCCGAGAGTCCTAGCGGGTGTTGTGGGTTGAATCGAAGAACTGTTTGTGGAATTACCACGTCGTAACGGAGAACCGACGGTGGTAGAGAACTCACCCACCATTCACGTGATCGCCCTTAAGGGACCGCGAGACGTCACAGGAACCGGGTGAGGGTCCTCCGGTGGTGTTCGGTCTCTCAACGGGACGGGTCCCTCCACCGTGTGAACCCCAAAACCCAGTCGGGACCCTACAGACTCAAAGGGCCAAGACCCGTCCGGAGGAAGGTTCCGGTCCTCATATCGGTACGTGAGTAAGTCAGAGACTCTTCGTTCCCGGGAACAGAAGGAACAGGAAAGGTCACGGAAGGACATTTAGGCGGTACAAAAGACAGGAGAACCCGAACCGAATAACTACTCAAATCTGTTCCCTTCTCCCATCTGTTTCTGGCACCAGTCCGGAATCAAAGAGTTGACTTTGCGTCTTTCGACTTCATCTATTGGAGATTCATTAATATATTCCAAGATAATGAAATCGAATTAATCTAACTCGTACCTCGTCTAGGAGACCAAGGAGTGGTGGTCAGAATTTCAGGCTCGAGGAGTCGGGTCGTGAGTGTTCGGAGTGCCAGACTACGGTCACGTGGAATCGGAGACTGAACATACGGGGTGGGAAGATGACGGGTGGAGTGCCCGGGGGAGGAGTTCGATGACTGGATGGACGCAGTGGACTTGTGTCGGACGTTCAAGGAAAGAGACACAAAAAAAAAAAGTGAGGGAGAGGGATCTTCCGTTTGTAACGGAAGGTACATCCTTCCTACATAGGAAGGATGTACCTATGATCAGTGAGAGACTACTAGATAAGCCATAAGAATCTTTCCGTTGGACTTACGGTGAAGTGGACCCTCCTGATAGGTCCTAATTTACCTGAAGGAGACACGAGGTCTCGAAGGAACCATCGAGTCAACTAATTCTTAGACGGAAGTTACGTCCTCTGGACCCAAGCTAGGCACGAACCCCTTCTAGGGGACCTCTTCCTTTACCATTGGATGAGGTTCATAAGAACGGACCCTTTAGGGGACCAGTCTCCTCGGACCGTCCGATGTCAGGAACCCCAGGGTTCTCAGTCAGTACTGAATCACTGATTTGGTGGTGGTGGTGGAGACACAAGGGTACATATAGACAACGAATGTCGTAGAAAGTATCAGGTAGTATTTACCACCAGAGGTACGGACAGTCAGGGTGACTTGAGAATAAGTACCTCGAATGACCTCCCCCTCCATCTGTACGTCTCTGCTTTACGAAGTAAAGTTACCACTATTCATCTTACTCCCTTTTCCTCTTCCACAACCCTTTCTTTCGGTTACTGTACCCTGAAGGGACCACCAGGTTACTGATTCTGAGACACGAGGGTTACGTCCCCCGGGTCCAAGTTAGGGACCAGTCCTTTGATCTAGGGTGTACGGTGTTGATTTCTAGGGTGTATGTCGTTGTTTCTAGTTTCTAGGAAGTAACGGTGTTCATTCTGGGCGACACCAGTTCATTTATTTTAATATAAAATTTTTTCATTCATACTACTGGAGGACCTCCTACATAGTAGAGTCGACTCTGGACATGTGTTCGCTTTCTCCAGTTCCACTTCCAGTTTCTTACTCGTGAGGACCTTTTCTTATAGAATAACTTAAGGACTTACCCTTCTTCGGACGTATAATCCTTTTCTCTTTCTTCCGGTCCTATCGGCCTCTAATGACTTTTGACTTTGACAATCAGTGAGTCAACACAGGTTGAGAAACCCTGGGGTACTCGACATCGGACTGTCCGAGGAGAACGGACTGAAGGGTCCGTTCTTGTGACCTCACCCAACGGGAAAGGGAGAGGACCCCTAGAAGGCCTGGGTCCCTAACTTGGGTCCAGAGGACGTGACGTCCGTCTAAGAAATGGCAGACTCGGTGGTGTCTTTGGATTGGACAGTCCCTCCAATGACTCGTCGACCATATTTTCCCTCGTCTCTCGACCCCTCCTAAACCACTGTGTCCCGGAGTCTCCGGACCACGACCCACGTCCCCCGAAGTACTATGACAAACAATATGAAAGTTGTACACAAACTTTAAAAAGGTATTATTCTTACTGCTCTTGACGGACATCATATCGTTATAATCAAATCGAAAATGGAATTTTTGGTAAAAATCGTTTCACTTTCACCTTCAGTGTATAGTCTACAAAAACAAATTTTTAAAAAAATATAATTTATAACGTTCGTAAGTCTTTCCGTATTTTTATCGAAAAATTTTTTTTTAGGAACCTATTAGTGAATAACCGAAACAATTTAGAACCGAAACGGTATAAACGAAGTCTATATTGACCGGGGACACATCTAAATAAAAATTTTCCAGTGAGACCGACGGTGCCCTTCTTCCTAATCTTCACCCGTTCTCTCCGACTAGTCCACCCTTCAAAGACCTTCGGTCTGTTCTGTCCTACCTTCAAATTTCACCTCCGTCACCACCACCTTTCTTCGTCAATGTCCCTGCTAACCAGGTGCTCCACCTCCACGATCCGACCGACGACCAGGAGGATTCCGCCCGCTCCCCTTCTACTTCCCTTCCTATGGAGAAAGACCAGGTAACGAAAACCTCGTGTCTCTTACCACACACACACTCAAACAACATGCCTTCACAAAATTTTAATAATAACGATTGTTTCAACACGGACGGACCAAAAGAGATGGAACAAACAATATTGTTGTACAGACTAGCAACTCTTTTATGATAGAAAACATATGTACTGAAACGACAATAGGGTATCTAGCAGTTTCGACCCAAGGTTTAACAGGAAATTTTGCTTACGTACTCTGAAGGGACCACCAGGTCACCAATTCTGAGGAGTGAGGCTTACGTCCCAAACTAGGGACCAGTCCCTTGATTTAGGATGGTACAGTGTTGATTTCTAAGACGTACGGGGTTACTTCTGACTTCCAGGATACACGGCGTTCATTCTGGGTCATGTCAGTCTATTTATTTATTTGTGTAAAAAAAATTTTACTTACATGCTTCATTACTACTTCTTTGTGGTCCCTTCTTGAACTTGTTTTAGTTAGGACTCCAGGTCACTTTGGTTTCCTAAACAAGGTCTTAGTGAGGTGACCCCTTCCAGTCTCGACCCCACGTGTCGAAAATAGGTGTGTGATCTTGTCCTTGTGTCTGGACCCAACACGATTCTTTCGATTTTCTCGGGGTCGTCCCCGGTCGTGGGTCGTGGTGAACCGGAACCACGGAGGTGGGTGAGTTGTACCGACTCCGAGACTCGTCCAGTGAAGAGACGAGTCTTTGGAAAGTACTGAGGGGAGTCGGAAACCTGTTTTCGGTTAAAGTGTTAGACGAGAATCTGAGGGAAAGGTCTGAAAAGAGTTTGTAAGAATGACCTTTGTCGTTATTCGGTTCCGGAGTTGTGTAGGTTAAGAGGTGGTAAGGGATTTATACGGGTGTGAACACACCTCGGAACCGAGCACAAAAGACAGAGCACCTGACGGGGTGAGTGGTAAGAAACAGGAACAGGAGGGGGTTTCGAAGTAGAAACTATGTTGGAAGAAGGATCTTGTAAGGGACTGGAGGAGTTGATGTAGAGGACGACAAAACCACGAACGGGTCTGGAACAAATTTAAAGATCGTGTGTGAGTAGGAAGGAGTTTTTTCCATGACTGAAAACGTACGGTTGTTGAAAAAAAATATATTAAAATAAATTTTAAGTAAAAAATTGACCTCATATTAACGAAATGTTACGACACAATCAAAAATAACATGTTGTTTCACTTAGTCGATATCCATATATATATAGGGAGGGAGAACTCGGAGGGTGGGAGGGTCCAGTAGTGTCTCTGGGGCGACTCGAGGAACACG
Organism: Capra ibex; assembly: GCA_006410555.1. NCBI lineage: Eukaryota > Metazoa > Chordata > Mammalia > Artiodactyla > Bovidae > Capra > Capra ibex. The sequence continues at coordinate 1,844,209 of SJYO01000233.1, read as the reverse complement.
ACGTGTCGACGAAGGGTCGCCGACAAATAAGACGTGTACCATCACATATACACAGTTACGATGAAAAAGGTGAAAAGGTGGGAGAGGAAGGGGTCGATACCTGTGTTCAGGCAAGAGATAAAAGCGTAAAAATAAGAATGGGACGTTTATCCAAGTAGACATAATAAGGTTGGTGATAATTGTCTTCAACCAGACCCCCTGAGGTCACCAATTCTTGAGTGGAAGGTTACGTCCCCTGAGTCTAAACTAGGAACCACTCCCTTGATTCTAGAGTGCACGCTTTCGTGTTGATCCAGACGTGCGTCGTTTATGACTCGGACGGACGGAGTTAATTCTGGACTACGTCGGTATGTATATGTTTATAATTTTTTTTTTTCTACAACCACCCCCTGTGTCTGTTATATTAGTTAAATTTTTATAGTTCATAGATCTTACACGGTCCGTCTGTGACACGATCCACAGTAACCGATGTCAGAATAATTCTTGACCAAGGAGACCCAAACTCAGATTTGAGATAGTATAGTATTTCGATCTACAAAGGATTCTAATTGGAGATACCATGATAATATTAAATGAAAATAAACGAGATTTTGATAGAGGAAGTTACTGACCTTACCGATTTCCAATAATGTTATAAGGTCTTATCCTGTCAAACCATATCTCCCCTTTTGTGAGTCCAGACCCTGTCTTTTGGGACAAAGACCGGGAACCAAATAACAAATAATCGAGGTGTACCCAGGGACCTGTTGCACACCTATTCAGTGTAGAGAGAGACTCAGAGGTAAACGAGGAGATATTTTACTCCTACTATAGAAGGGACAGATGGAATACCACGACAACGGTCCTAGTTTGCCCCGGTGTACGTACTTTCGTAGACCTTTCACGTTTCATGACATTCTATACTCCGACAATTTCACTGTCCTTTTTTGTGTCAGTATTATTTTCTTTTACTTACTTTCTATGTCGTCTAATCTGAGTGCAATCCGTTTTCCTTCTTGAAGGAACACCACTTTTTAAAAAGACTTATCGACGAAAATCCCTTTCGCACTGTGAAAGATAAATAAACAAATTAAAAACCGACGTGACTCACCGTACGCCCTAGAATTAAGGGGTTGGTCCCTAACTTGGGTACGGGAGACGTCACCCTCTTGCCTCAGGATCAGTGACCTGGTGGTCCCTTTAGGGACTCTTCAATAAAAAAGTCTGTTCTTACTTCTATATAACCTCCGATAACTAGTGTAACTTTATTTAAAAACCGAACCCTTAAACAATCGCGAAGGGTAGGGATCTGAATCCACCGATCCACCATAAGACGTTTATGTCTTCTACTTCCTCTGTACTCAAGCTAGGGACCCAGCCCCTCTAGGGGACCTCCTTCTATACCGTTGGGTGACGACATAAGAACGGACCTTTTAAGGTACCTGTCTCCTCGGACCACCTGATGTGGGGTACCCCAGTGTTTCTTAACCTGTACTGACTCGTGCGTGTGCATGTATACATGGGGATCTGAGCGAGTCCCGAGATTGAAAAGAACTGACGTCCACGTTTGACTTCTTGAAAGAGGTAGACGGGTCTCTTCTGAGAGTTTTTGGTCCACTCTCTCGTCCTTAGGTAATTAGAGACCCTGGACCTCAGTGAAAGACACGAGTACACCGGTCACCCCTACCCAAATGGTGAAAGACGGATATCACTGGAAGGAGTCTTAATTTAACCTTCAATCCTACCGGTTTTTAGATAAACACCCCGTGAGTCGATTATTATTCTCTTTCTCTACAAAATTTATTTGGTTTGTGTCCTTCGGTCAATCTCTTAGTCACCCTGGTGGGTTTCACGTTTTATATTTTCTTTCTGAGTTCTCTCGTTTCTTCTTTTGTTTAACTTACTTAACACCCGCCCCCCCCCCCCGAAACAGAAAACCACTATTTTCTAACTTTTATACTTTAACTTCGGTTCCTATCACTTTAACGAAAGTTGATTCCTTCAGTTCTCTGGTTCCTTTTCAAGATGAAGCCCGAATCACTGAACCCGTTGAATGTCGTTAAGTTCTTTATGGACAATTCATGACGACACACGAAAGATCCACTAGAGATTCCAGTACCGGTGGAGAATTAAGGAGAGATAACATGCGGTGATGGTGATCTACTGTCGGATGGACTTCTCAACACTTTCTTGAGTTCCCATAGTAGTATCTTGGTGACAGTTCTCGTTATTGTGATTAAAGTGACTTCCTTCCTATCCCTCCGTTACCCAGAATAGGGAGTCTAAAATCTTCCGTAGGACTCTGGTGTCCGGGTACTCACAGGTAAAGTCTACGTACATTGAGAAACCGTATTTCCTATTTCTCGTCTTAGCACCCAACGAATGACTCATTAATTGTTACTCGTGACTCCCTGAAGGGACCACCAGGTCACCGATTCTGAAGTGGAAGGTCACGTGCCCCACGTCCAAGGTAGGGACTGACCCCTTGATTCTAGGGTGTGCGGAACGACAGTTTTTTGGTTTTGTATTCTGTCTTCGTTATAACATTGTTTAAGTTATGTCTGAAAATTTTACCAGGTGTGATTTTTTTTTTCGTTTGTTTGTGTTGTGGTTGTTACTCGTAGTTCTCAACCCCTGACACGACTTAGATTTTTGTATTTCACCCCACCACCACCACTCCCCCATTTTATTCATTTATTTTTGTATTTTACGAAACCAACCCCTTCCAGGACGGATTCTTGTGTTGAAAAAAAAGGGGATTTACTACGAATGAAAAAAAAAAAAATTATTGTTTGACAGACCTCGACGGAGTTTCACGAGGAGAATCTTTTCTCTTCTTTTACGGATCTCTTCAGTCCCTCTCAAAGGATCTCTCGTCTTGAATTCAACCTTGAAATTCTTTCCTCCGTCTGTCTACGCCCCTCCATGTCTACATTTGTCGTACACATTTACAGGTCCCTTTGTGTCCATCTAACAGAATCCTATTTCTTCTCTACCCGAACAGACCTCATTTCTGCACATACCTAACTTGTCCCCCTTTCCGTCGAAGATCACTCCTCCATCCCTCTTCAGTCTGAGGTCTGTGGAATTTTCTGTCTCCCTCCTGATTCGTTACAATACACGACCGACTTTTCGTTGTTATAAAGATATTCCAAAGTTAGTGTACTAGGTGAGCCTAAGTCACTCTCCTATTATCTCACGTTTAGTAAGTCTCTTCGTCACCTATATTAATAGAATGTCTTTCAAAACCTACTATATAATCTTTACCTTTTACCTCAGTAACACTTTAACTCCCACTAAAAAAAAATTTTGGTTCCGGACTCTTGAGTCTCTCTCTGTCTTTTGTCATCTTCTTTTCTTTGTTGTCCTTTTATCTTCCGTTCTTTATTTGTCCACCTATATTTATTTATCTACCTCGACCAGTACAGAGATTTACTTCCCTCTAATTTTTACGTCCCCCGGGGTTCTCTGTTACGGTCCTGAACAGACTAAATTTAAAAAATATTCACTAGGTCTTCTTCATCTCGTTTCACTTTTAAAGTCCCGACGTCTAGCATAATTCGGGAAAGTCCATCCCCCTACGAGACGGTTTCGTGTCTCTCTCTCTCTCGCGCGCGTGACTTCCTTACATGACTCACCCTACGTTTTACCGTCTATTTGCAGTTGGGACCCCTTTACATTCCATTGTTACACGAGACCATTCTTATTAGGTGCCTATCCCACAACACAAGGTCCGATAGTCAAAACCGGGTCCTTTCCCTAGTCCCTCGACGACGCCTAACAAAGGATTTCCGTCACAGGATTATACAACCCCAGTCCTTCCGACAGTTTTACTACGTGTCTTCACCCTTCCCTGGATTTTTGGTTTCTCCTTTCGTAAGAGATAACATATTCTACGCTTCCAGGGTATAGACCCCTGTTACTAGTCCAACTGTAGATAACTTTCAATCCCGGGTTCCTATCGATCTTTTCCCGTTGATTTTACTGAGTCTCTTACTTACACCGATAAGATCTCCACCAGATAACATTCGTCCTTTGAATTCGTACTTTTTTGTTTCCGATTCTCTCCACCTTATTAGTTTCGGAAATATTTTGACTATTTTTATTCCTCATCCATCGTGATGAGAGAGAAGTCTAGGATTGTATAAGTTTGTTTCTCGAACAAGAATTACGAACTTTATAGTGTCCTTATTTGCCCAAAGTTTCAACGTTAGTAAATCGGGGTAGAGAAACAACAACAACTCGACGATGCAGCACAGACTGAGAAGCGTCGGGGTACCTGACACCGGGCGGTCCGAGGAGACAGGAACCCTAAAAGGTCCGTTCTTATAACCTCACCCAACGGTAAAGGAAGAGGGCTGGGTCCCCAACTTGGCAACCGAGGACGGTACAGAGGATGTAACGTCCGTCTAGGAAATGGCGACTCGGTGGCCCCTTCGGGGAGAGATAAACATGATCTCTACCATTTCAAGTCCTTCCTTTACCGGGTTCCAGTGTCTTTGGCACCATCCTAATCTTCGGGTCCGGAGGATTTAGGGTCTGACCCCAGAAAGGTAGAATGGGACACGCTGGCCCTTCTGATTTCCTTAAGATGAAAAATATCCCATATTTGAGTACTTTACGTAGTTATTTCGACTTTTGTGTTTGTCCGATTCCTTTCAAAAGTGAGTCTTAGTTGTTGTTAATATTCCGGAAACCTTCTTTTGATGGTCGTTCTGATTTCTGAAAGATGTGTGAAACTAAACCCCCTTAGTATATGGAGATCTGTTAGACTTCTTTAGATCCCTAAGAGAGGTTCTTTTTGTGTAAACGTGTACGTTTGGGTTAAAATATGTTCTAAAGTCTGAGACCACGGGTCAATTCTTAGGAACAAGACCGTCTAAGAAGACTTGTCTGACGAAGTTGTTTGTGTGAGGTAGAGAATACTATTCACTCCTTTAATGAGACTATAAGAAGTAGTTTTTTGTTTGTCGGGTGGGGTGGGGTGGGGGTTGGATGACAGAGTTGGAGTGAATAGTCTTAATGATATCCAACCTTCTCTGGTTTCTTTAATGGATCAGGTTACGGGGACGGGGTTGAACACGCTGTGTCCTATTACAGTGTCAATTTATACACCCCCCTTTTTACACCTCTGATCTCAGTCGGACGGATCCAATCTTAAGGTTGAGGTAGTGAGTGATCGACACACTGGAACCCGTTCAATGAATCAAGAACCTCAGATATAGGAGTAGACATTTTACTTTTATTAATGTTACTAGAGTATCAATCCTCCGAATTTGCTCTATTAAGAATATTTTGAATCGTGGTCCGGACCGTGTATCACTCACGAGTCATTTGCGATCGACCGTACTAACAATAATAATACGACCATAGGTACGTCCATAATGCGTACGTAGGTAGGTTAGGGGAGGGCCTCGAAAACGAACGTGTACAGACACTACTCGTCGAGTAGCGGAGGGTTCGACCAACTCGTCGAGGCTAACAATGTTTGAACAAGGACATATCTCGCTTTCGACGGAAGAACGTTGGGAATGGGGGCGGGGACACCCGGGATCAAGACAGGACACCCCGGTGCGTCTCGTTCAGATAGGAAGGAGGTGCACTGTCGGGAAGTCTATCCTTCTGTCACTAGCTCAGGAAGGGGCCAGCGGGCGGTGGCGGGGGGGAGGGGTTAGAAGGGCAGAGGTCGAGCTTGTAGGAGCCGAAGAGGGTTGGGTGTTGTCTGACCGACGCGAATGATAAATGAGGGTCCGCAACATGCCAAAGGGAGTGTGTATCAGTACGTCCGGTGTGTGGGGTGGTGGCGGTGTTGTTAGGGCTGGGAGGGCGAGGCGGGGGCGGGCGACGGGGACAGGCGCCACGACTTCGCCGAGGCCCGGGGCGCCCGGACGCGCCGGGAGGGGCCGGGGGCGGGACCCAAAGATCGGGCCTGGGGTCCGCAGCTGGGGGCCGCGCGGTGGAGCCGCGGGGGCCGGGGCCATGGCGGGGGGCGGGACGGGCCTTCGGGGCTCGGGCGTCGGGCTGGGCCGCGCGGTCGGGGTGGACGGGCCGCTTCCCGCGGAGGCGGAGCCGGCGGGCGCGGCGGGCCAGGGGCCCGGGGCGGCGGCGGCGGCGGGCGCGCCGCGGGCCCTCCGTCGTCTCGCGCCCGTCGTCGTCGTCGTCGGCGGGGCCCCGGGCGGTCGCCGACGTCGCGCCCCGGTCCGGGTCGCCGCCGCCGCCGGGGCCGCGCCGCGCCGGCGGGGCCGAGAAGCCGTAGGGCCGCCGCCCCGGGCCGGCGGGCCGACGCTACCGCCGCCGCCGCCGCCGAGGCCGGCCCAGGAGGGCGACGTCGGCGACGCCTCGGCGGCTCAGTGGCGCGGCGCCTGTGCGCGGGCCGGGCGGACAGAGGCGGCGGCGGCGGCGGCGGCGGAGCCGGCGGTCGCGCGGGGGCGGAGGCGCGCGGGGCGGGGCCGCCCCCCGCCGGTCCCCGCGCCCCCGTCGTGGGTCCGCCCTGGGCGCCCCCGGCCCCCGAGGCCTGGTCGGAGCCCTGCGCTCGGCTCCTCACCGAGAGCCACGCCCAGCGTCTCCGGTTTTCTTGTCGAGGCCTCCGTCCCAGGTTTCTCTACCTTGACCTCCTCCCCCGGGCTCCCCGTCGGGACACCCTCCCCCTTTTTCGATTTATTTATTAGGACCTTCGTCTTGGCGCGGTGCCGAGATCCCCTCCTATAGACCCTAACCCCCAGGCTTCGGTTTCCGACTCAGAACCCCCTCTCCCAGACTCCACTCCGCCCCCACTGTGGCGTCCGCCCCCAGACCCGGACCGTCTCCCCTCACTCCGCGACGGGACCCCATTGCCACTCCAACCTCCCTTACTCGTCTTTTTTATCGGGACCTCTTCTCCCAGACTCTCCCACCGCCACCTCTTCCCTCCCGTCCCTCCCACTCTCTGATCTCTTATTTGGACTTCTCGTAAAGTCCCCCATCTGGACCTCTGTCATCCACCGTTATTCCCCTTCGAGTAGGAGAGTGGGGGCCTCGCTCTCTGTAGTTGGTCTGTAGAAAGTAGGTTTTGGTGGGCATAGATAGCTTGTGAAAGATATATATATATACATCCCGAGACCCGATGAACCCTAATCTTCTTCTTCTTCTTTTTTCTTCGGCCAAGGGACTTCACCTCTCCAAATATCAAACCACTCTTTTGTATTGACCCTCCGTTAGTTTCACAGTTTTTCGTATGTACGTCGACGAGGTCCCTAGTTTCCCCTGAACCACCCCACCACTTCAGTCGTGTCGGTAATAGCTCCAGTCCACCCCGCTGAGACCGATTCGGAACATCCTTTCCGGTCGAAATCTCCTCCCTTCCCCTTACTCTTCCGTCCTATAACCCGTTCTTCCGCTCCCACATGTTCTATGCCAACCCGGTCATCTAGACAAAGAGACTTCGTTGCCCAAAAGGGTATCCTTTCACGACCCTTCATCCCTTTATCAGGTTCTGACATTTAGGATCCTCTTACCTAATACAAGACTTCCCGTTACCCGCACCACCACTAACTTCCGAAAAAACTCGTCTTACCACACACCTTTCACCACAAAATACCAATGGACATTAAACCTCCACAGTGCGAAACCTTAGTCTAGATACAAGTCTAGAACTGAGACAAGGTAAAAATATTTTACTACGACTATAATGGCGTATTCCAACGACATTCCTACTTCACTAACCGTGGATCATCCACAGCGTATAATCAAGGGGAGGGTCGCATGTTTTATTACTGGTCTCCTCCGTCTCTCTAATCAGCCCTCTAAAGACCTTGACAGATTTATGTTCCTTTACTACCATTGTCTGTCTTAATCGTGAATAACTTACGGATGGTACATAGTTCATGACCAAATTCAGGAAATTACAAAACATAGAGATTGGTACAAAGTATTCACCGTCTCGGTTTCGTTAGACTAACGTATTGAGAAAAAAAAGAAAATCTTACTCCGGTATTTTTTCTGTAAATTCTCTATGACTTGTTTCCTCTCTTCCTTTCCTCAAACCTCATTACCGTTTGGGTCTTTCTACCCACTACTATAGAAACGTCTGAACAGTATTCCTCCATGTCCGAACTCCCTTAGTTGTTCCTCAAACCAAAATCCGAACGACACCAACTCCACTGGGGACTCTACCCATGTCGTTACTCAAGTCTCCTCCTACCTCTTATCTATAAAACCTTTGTAGGTCCGATCATACTATCGACTTAAACTTCCTATCCTCATCTTTTCTCTTTTCTGACTCCTTAGTCCCAACACTTCATGTATACACAATCAACGAGTCAGTACAGGTTGAGAAACGTTGAGGCACCTGACATCGGACGGACGGTCGGAGACAGGTACCTTAAGAGGGTCGTTCTTATGACCTCACCCAACGGTAAGGGAAGAGATCCCCTAGAAGGGCTAGGTCGCTAGTTTGGGCCGAGAGGACGTAACGTCCACTCAAGAAATGGTAGACTCGGTGGTTCCTTCCTTCTCTTCCTAAAGTTTCGTTCTCTCTCCACAACCATCACAGTCCCTCTAATGTCTCGACCTTCTGACGTAGGTGTGGTAAACGAACTTGTCGAGTATCAGATCCTCCCTCTGTCTGTATTCGTTCAGTAAAACCAATACACTATTTAATGTTGTCTTTACTCTTGTTTGAGAATACCTTTGTGACTCCTTTCTCGTTGTCTGACGAGTTTCAATCTTCTAAACCCTCTCCCATGTAAAGTCTTCCTCATTTATCGTGTAAGTTCCTCACTTTCCTTTGTCTGACCTGACTCTCAGATTCCTGTTCTAGACAGAATAAGTAGAAGAATAAGCATTCCGGTTTACGAGTAACTTTACGTTTACTCTTACATCCCGAGGTCACCAGGTACTCGGTCGAAGGTTCCCACCACCTGTACTCACCGTCATCCATTAACCACTATTTCTTTCTTCTCCGACCTACGAATATTTTACAGTGGGATTCCATCCAGGGATCATCCTTTCCAGATCGCTCTAAACACTTCGGGTGCTCCCCCAAATCGTCCGAAGTCTCACTACGAGATTCTACACCAGTGATCTCCCGACTGAAGAGAAAAGGGGAGAAATACCTTTTTCGTGACCCGAATCAGTCAGTCTTTGGACCTAAGTCATAACCGACAGTGATTAAACAACACTGTGATTTCTAAACAACAGTGATTAGAAACCCGTTCAGTAAAGTAGAGAAACCCGGAACCAAAGGCGTAAACATTTCGTTTTGATTTCTAGGACTGAAGAGGTGAAGTACGCCTCCTGGTGTATTTGCGAACCCTATGTGAAATATTTCATTTGTTAATTAACTCGTCTACAATCCTTTTTCAATGTATAACTATTGGAATAGTTCTCCGTAATAAAAGTAGTCACGATCTCGAGGGATATCCCTTTGACCTTGGGAGAGAAAGGAACTGGAGGAGAGAATTAAAAAACAAGTTGTTTATAAAGACTCTATAGTAAACCCACGATCGACCCCACCCCCTGTATTTCCTCTAATTCAATATTAACGAAGGAGATCTTTGTATCAGTCAAAACCTCTATCTATGTATTTATCTGTGGTTCGTCTATTTTATCATACAGATAGTGGACAGTGTTCCTCGGTCGAGTGACCTTTTCTGGGAAGTCAAGTCAAGTCAATGAGTCAGCACAGACTGAGGAACGTTGGGGTACTTGACGTCGTGCGATCCGGAGGGACAGGTAGTGGTTGAGGGTCTCGGATGGGTTTGACTACAGGTAACTCAGTCACTACGGTAGGTTGGTAGAGTAGGAGACAGTAAGGGAAGAGGACGAGAGTTAGAAAGGGTCGTGGTCCCAGAAAAGTTTACTCAGTCGAGAAGTGTAGTCCACCGGTTTCATGACCTCAAAGTCGAAGTTGTAGTCAGGAAGGACTACAACCCTTTATACTTTCGTTTTCCTCTTCCTCCACCGTCTCCTACTCTACCAATCTATCGTAATGGTTGAGTTACTTGTACTTAAACTCGTTTGACGTCCTGTATTACTTCCTGTCCCCTCGGACCGCACGACGTCAGGTACCCCAATGTTTCTCAACCTGTACTAAATCGTTGACTTGTTATCGTTTTACTTCTCCTTAGTTGTTTTCTGTGGCTTTTTCTTCTTCTTTGGGTCCTCTCACTCTTTGAGACCTTCTTTTATAAAATTCTTTCTTATTTGTTAACACAATGTACAACGAATGTCTAGATTAGTATACGTCTAATTCTTTATCAGTAACCTGTACCTTCATTTGATTTACAGGTAATCATCCACTTACCTATTTCTTCTACACCATGCATGTATCTTACCTTATGACGACGACGACGATTCAGCGAAGTCAGCACAGGCTGAGACACACTGAGACACGGCAGGGTGTCTGCCGTCGGGTGGTCCGAGGGGGTAGAGACCCTAAGAGGTCCGTTCTTGTGACCTCACCCAACGGTAAAGGAAGAGGTTACGTAAGTTCACTTTTCAGTTTCACTTCAGCGAGTCAGCACAGGCTGAGAATCGTTGAGGTACCTGACGTCGGATGGTCCGAGGAGGTAGACACCCTAAAAGGTCCGTTCTCATGACCTCATCCCACGGTAACGGAATAGGTTCTTTCCTTATGATGAGTCGGTATTTTCCTTACTTTATTACCAAAACCGTCGTTGTAACTACCTGGATCTCTAATAGTATGATTCACTTCCATTCAGACTTTCTCTTTCTGATTATGGTATACTGTAGTGAATATACACTTTAGACTTCATCCTGTGTTTCCTTGAATAAATGTTTCGCCTTTGTCTGAGGGTCTGTATCTCTTGTAAGTACTAATAGTTCCCCCTCCCTACATCCCCTCGCCACCCAACCCTAGACCCCTAATCGTCTACGTTTGAGAATATATATCTTACCTATTTGTTGTTGGATGACATATCGTACTCCTTGATACAGGTTATTCGGTATTACCTTGTCTTATACTTTTTGTTATACGTAAAAATTTACTAGTAACATAATTGACTACACCTCCTCAGTCACTAGAACTCTTCTCGTTAAAACCCCTTACATTCCCTACCTTTAGACTAAACCTCATTCAAGTTCTCTTATCTTCTCCTTAACTTTTACAACTCGCACATATATATTGAAAAAGTTCGAAACGATGTTTGCCTTCCTCTTGTACACCGTCGACCTCTTCATTCATTTCAGTTTTCTCCCAGTTGACAAAAACAAACAATAGTTATACCCTCTTTATTACAAATCTACGACTGTTTCTTACGAGGTCATCTCTCTCTTTTAAACTACGACGTCCTCTCCCCCCCGTAACGACTTCGGTGCAGGAACTTGTGTGTGCATATGTTCACCTCTCGACCGATACTCGGTCCTGCGAAGTAGGTGTCAATCTCCCCTCTTCTCCCAAACATCCTCACGTTCGAACCACGGTCTCACCGTCTCTCATCTCCCCTTGAACGTGAATGACCGACGAACGAAAACAGGTCGTAACACGACCTACGAGAGGAGTATTATCAGAAACTATATTCTCCCTCTACCTAATATTCCGACAACCGTGTTTCCATGTTTTCAACTCTTGACGTGATTACAAGGATTTCAAAATTCTGTGAGATGAGACACACAAGGGAGGGTATCTTGAAAAAGAAAAAAAAGATCTAGTGGAACCGAAGAGTAACGTCTATAGTCTTACGGAAGGTAAACCACTATTTCTATGAAACGAACCGGTCCGAACTCAATTAGGAACTGAGTTTGAACTCTTTTAGGAAAGGACCCTGGTAGACACATGTACAGGAGCATTTGTAGATTAAAATAAAATTTTTATCAAGAAAAATTTTTTTTTTTGTGAACAAAATAATAATTATAACAATAAAGTAAATAAATAGATAAAAAACCGGCACGGTACACGGTACACCCTAGAATCAAGGGGATGGTCCCTAACTTGGGAACAGGGGACGAAACCTTCGAAGCCTCAAAATTGGTGACCCGGGTGGTCCCTTCAGGGTATTTACAGATTAAAATCGTCCTTGGGTCGATTCAGTCAAATTGATCTTCGGAGGGGAGGGGAGTTATAGACTAATGGGAGTTATAAATTAGTCCAGGGAATAGGAGGTGATAGAGAGTCCACTACAGACTAGTGGGACCGAATAGAAATCGTCCTTAGGACAATCCAACCAAATTGGTCTTAGGGGAATGGGGACGACAAAGAAGAGTCGTAGAAGATCATTAAAAGATAAGGGACGAGAAACGGTTGTTTAAGGGTGAACGGGTAAGACGTAAGTATCAACTCGGATTATAGAGAGGGGGTCCCGTTTTAAGGTAACGTCACCTGGTATATAGATAACACTATCAGGGGGAACCTCTTATTTGAGAAGGGATGTCACGAAATTGTTCACAGTGACTTATAAAAAGGGGAAATTGTAACTCATCCTTCTTTCATGAACAATCGAGTTGCCGTCAAATCTCTACGGACGAAGAAGATTTCTTCTTTTGGCACCTCAGTACGGGTGTCAGACGTCGTGACCCGACAAGAACCATGACTTCCCGGGACCCGGACTTTGATCCGTTTAAATGGGTTTTCTATTACTGTCTTTCTTTTATCTCCTCTTACCACGAGACTAAAACTCAGACTTTCCTTCATATCGACCCTCCAACCTCCCGTACTAGGTAGAGTCCTTCAGGATTAAAGAGAGGAGGAAGACTTAAGGATCATGTCGTCGACTATAAATTACTCCCGATTAATACACGTTTCGGCAATAGAAGTAATGTAGTGAATCAGAAGTGTTAATAGGACACTCCGTCTAAGTTTCTTTCCTACTCTCCTCTTCACTGGATGGACTACTATGTGGACCTTTTACCGTTTTCGTTCTGATTTTGGGTTCACAGACTGTGATTTCGAACACAGAAATTGAGGAACAAGGAAACATGTAAGTGTGTAGTGGAATTTTTAAGATATTTGTAATGATTCGTAATGATAAGACTTTCCACGATACCACTTACTCTGACAGACGTCCATTTTCTCGATTCTGAACTCGTACGTACACACGCACGTTTCAGCGAGTCAGGACAGGCTGAGAAACGTCGGGGTACCGGACTTCGGGTAGTCGGAGGTGACAGGTACCCTAAGAGGTCCGTTCTTATAACCTCACCCAACGGTGCGGGAGGAGGTCCCCTAGAAGGACTGGGTCCCTACCTTGTGTCCAGAGAATGCAGAGGACGTAACCGTCCGCCCAAGAAATGGTGATCGCGGTGGACCCTTCGGGAACTCGTGTTCGACACAGTTTACTGGTGTTTTTCAATGTTGTAGGAGATTCTAAAGTCTCGCCCACTCCAGTGAGACCGACCCCTTTTAATCTCTAGTTGTTCCGAAGGGTTTCTTTGTCGTAAACTCTACTCGGATAGATTGGTTCATTATACAAATTTTGATTAACAAAGTACACGTTATATGTGACTGGTAATGGTGTGTACACAAATTTTGAATATTTGTTACTGTTCTCATACACTTCAAAATTACCCGTCTTTCACCCCTAATTCCGTACCTCCTTCCTTTCCTAGACTAACAAGTTCTATATCTCTCCAGAGTCAAGTTAGAAGATGGAGACAGAGTCTTAGGTCGGAGTTTACTGAGGCCCAATAAAAGGCGAATCTAAAAAAAAGGGAATCCTTGTAGGAGTTTCACTACACGTAAGTTATTTTGTGTGAGTCAGTAAATTCTTTCACTCCTTCATGAAATGTTTGACAATCCTTTAATAAAGGTTTTATTCTACAATTTGCTTCCTTTCACGTCTTATGACCCATATTGCCCCTTTTTTCTCACACACACCTATATACACACACACATACACGTTAGGGAACAAATGTTATTTTATACCTTTCTATGGGTCCCGTGTCTGTTATCACTAACGGAAGCATCTCTCCTTGATACACCGAACTCCTATACCACTCTCCTTTTAAAAGTGACATATGAAGATACTGAGAAATTGGTACATCCATATAATAGATAATTTTGATATATGTATATCGCTGAAGGGATCACCAATTCTAAAGTGGAAAGTTGCGTATCCCACACCCAAGTTAGGGACCAACCCCTCGATGCTAGGGTGTACGGAGTTCCGGTTTTTGGTTTTGTATTTTGTCTTAGTTATAGTAATGTTTAAGTTATTTCTGAAATTTTTACCAGGTGTAGTTTATATTTATTCATCTATTTATTTACCCGAAGGGACCACCGAGTCTACCATTTCTTAGACGGACGTCATGTCCTCTGAACCCAAGCTAGGGACCCCGTCCTTCTAAGGGACCTCTTTTCGTACCGTTCGGTGAGGTCATAAGAGTGGACCTCTTAAGGTACCTGTCTCCTCCGACCGTCCGATGTCAGGGACCCCAGCGTTTCTCAGCCTATACTGACTCGTTGATTGTGATAGTGAAAGAAAGTTTCCTTTTATCCATGGTTCACATCGAGGACGTCTCCACCCCCGTCTTTTCGTTTGAATCAATGTCTGTTCGTTTCGATCCTCGTGAATGTCATTTTTTTTTTCTTTTCTTTTTTTTTCGATCCTTACAAGTCTGGACGAGTGACAAGATAGATTGAAGATAGATCTATTTGTTTATTTAAATTCAACTTGAAGACTTTTTGATTCACATAATCAGAGATTTCCTGTAATGGACTTTCCTCCTGTAAATATAATACTATACCCCTGAAGGGACCTCTAGGTCACCAATTCTGAGACGGGAGGGTTCCGTCTCCCACTCCTAAACTAAGGACCCGTCCTGGTTTTTGAGTGTACGGTGGTCACCATGTCGGTTTTATCATTATTATTATTTATTTATATAATACTACACCATCTTCGTTTTCGTCAAGTGAATCCACTAGTCAAAACTTTAAAGTCAGGAACTAAAAGTAGCGGTTTTTTTTTTTTTAGTCTTTATTTCATTTTTCTTTTTTTGGTTATACAATTTCCACTTTATAAATAATAATTATAAGAATTGTATTCTGTCGAGAAATCTTTGGTTATTCTTTTCCTAGGTACTGGCTCAAGTCTTTACCGTTTCCTATTTTACCCGAAGTACATTTGTCTTTGCACCCGAATACGAGAAGAAAAGTTTCAGGTTGAAGTAAACATTGATCTCTTTCCGTTTAACCTTGTTACTTGACAACGAAAGAGTGGACACTCTGACGTTTATGGTTTTTCGACCTATAATGTCTCACAATTTTTCCCGTACCACTTTCATGAAACTCTTTCTTATATTTGACCATCCAAGATAAACCTCGTGTTTAATCACTACGAAAAGTTGGACCTTTTACTCTCACACGAAAACTGAGTAGTTAAGAGTAAACCTCTTAAATAGGATCTGCCTGTTAAGAATGCATACATGAGTCTGTTTGCATATTTTAATAAGTAACGTCGTAAGAAACAATGGACTTTCCTCCCGTAAATATAATACTATACCCCTGAAGGGACCTCTAGGTCACCAATTCTAAGGCGGGAAGGTTCCGTCTCCCACTCCTAAACTAGGGACCCGTCCTGGTTTTTGTGTACTAGTTTTAGTTGGATTTATAAAAGGTTGACCCCTTTGACAATGTAGATTTGTCTCCTCACGATCCATCCACAACTTTCCTTCTCACACGAGGGCATACTGACAATACTATTCTACTTAAATAGAGGAGAGTAATAGACGACAAACCTGATGTCACACGACGGTCCAAAGGGACGGAAATAGAACGTCCTGGACGATGTATTACACGTCCGGGTCCCGTGTTCTCCTTTAAAGTCCCGGGGAACAAATTTTTGGTAATACTTAAGGTTCTACTGCTGTCGTCTCGTAATTTTGTTCACACCCCCGGGAAAAGTCACACTCCGGGACACACTGGTGTCTCTAACGTGTAGGTCCTTCGACCGAAACGAGGTCCTCACTGTCGAATCTGTGACCGACGGTTTTACCGTACGTCAAAGGAGACGGAGATGGTAGAAAGATGGTGGTAGACTACGGACAGAACAGACAATTCTTCATTGAGTTTAATGCCCCCTTTAAAAGGGAACGTGAGAGAGTGAGTTCTGTGGGAAAGAAGTGACGATGAGGTTTCGAAGATCTAACAAAATAATTGAAAAAAAAAAAGGGAAAACCGACGTCCACCCTGGAATCGAGGGTCCGGTCACTAACTTGGACACGGGGGACTTAACCTTCGTGACTCAGAAGTGATGACCTGTAGGTCCCTTCAGGGACAAAATAATTGAGAAATTGTGTCACATAATACTAATAAACAAACTTTTAGAGAGGGAGATTCGAAGAGTTTCCAAACCGAATACGAACAAACGTATTGGGACCTTGAAGTATGTAACGGACCTGTATCCTCCACTCCTTACTTACTTATCCTCACCTATTCAACCCCCACACACACAATTTAATAGTCAGTATACCAAAGTGCGAATATAAAACGGAAATACAACGATTTAGTCTAATCTAAGATTAAAGTGACTCCAGTCGTCCGGGACTACTGACCGAAAACTAAGATTCTCGGTATTATCAAAGTCTACCAGGGGACTTCCCCTTCTTCCCCGAACTTCGGAAACCTCCTTGACTTTCAGAAACCTCCTGGGGGGTTCAGTGGGTGGGGATAGAGACGTAGAGGGAAATATGGGAAGTCCGTAAATTTTTATCCCCAAACTAAAGTGGTCCAGGTTGACTGGGGTAGTCAGTCAAGGTCCTTGGTCCGTCATCAAAGTCTAACGGAGATTAGGAAACATTGTGACCGAAAGTTTACCTCCATACACTATGTGGATACGATATCCCTGAAGGATACCCCAAGAGTTCATGAGTAGTAAAAATTCCCTTAAATAAAGGTCTAGGAGATGAAGACATATATAAGATGGTCTCTTTCAAGACCCGATCTCCGAAGTTCGACCGAAAACGAAGTATTAACATCAAGACGATCGGAAGTATTCTTTCCGCATAGGACCCGGTTAGACTTAGAATGACATCATGTGGTTAACGGACCTCGTTAATTTTTATGTAAATAACGGACCCCGTTGTTTTTTAGGACCTTCACTGTTCCCCCGTCGTAAAGGGACTCATAGTCAAAGACTCTTTCTAGAAAAGAAAAATTCATAATTACATTACTGGATATTGGGATAATCAAAGTCATATGTTATATCACTAACTATAAAGATATATAATGTTTCATCAGTGGTGTTATTCAGATCATGATAGACAGTGGTATGTTTCAATATTGTCACAATGATACAAGGAATACGACACGTAAAGGAGAGACACTGAGTAAATAAAGCATTGACCTTCAAACATGAATTAGAAGGAGTGGTATAAGGGCGGGGGGGACGATTGGTGGACAAACAAGAGACATAGATACTCAGACAAAGACAAAACAATACAAGCAGGTAAACAAAACAAAAAATCTAAGGTATATATTTATTTAGTATACCATAAGCAGAAAGAGACAGACTGTAGAGTGAATCTTATTATGGGACGTCCAAATAGATAGGTACAACAGTGGTTACCGTTATAAAGTAAGAAAACTGCGGACTCTTTATAAGGTAACATATATATGTGGTATAGAAGAAGTTTGCAAGTAAACAGTTACCTATAAATCCAACGAAGGTATAGAACCGATAACATTTATTACGACGATACTCGTAACCCTACATATAGAAAAAATTAAATACCCAAAAAAAAGGGGGTGTTTTTATGGATCTTTACTTTAACGGTCCAGTGTACCATCAAGGTCGAAATTAAAAAACTTCTTGGAGGTAGGATAAAAGACATCACCGACCTGGTTAAAGTAAGGATGACTATCAAGTACTTCTAAGGGAAGAGAGGTGAAAGAGTAGTTGTAAATAAACAACAGAACAACTACTATCGGTAAGACTATCCACCCTCCATTATAGAGTAACACCAAAACTAAACATAAAGGGTCATTAATCACTACGACTCGTAGAAAAGTACACAGACAACCAGTAGGTGCACAGAAGAAGTCTTTTTGTAGACAAACCCAGGAGACAAGTAAAAAATGAACCCAACAAATAAAAAAACTACAACTCAACATACTCAAGAGCAATGTAAGACCAATAATTGGGGAATGGTCTATATAACAAACGTTGATAGAAAATGGTGAGTCATCCGACGGAAGAGTAAAACAACTGTCAATAGTCCCTTTATAGAAAAGTAATATCCCCTGTAGTAAATAGTTTTAGTAAAACTCACCATACACCTTTTCTTTAACATACTTCTGGTGGTCAAGTTTTATTGTGTAATACCATCGGAGACCTCCCAAAGGATCCTCCAGGACCGGACCAGAAGAGTTAGAGACCCGGAGACGTTGACCTGGAGTTAAAATAGTCCTCCCAGTCCATTTATTAAAAATGAACTAAAGAAAAATTTTTTATTAATTGATTATATAAATCAAACCCGAAGTGACCCAGAAACAACGACGTACGTCCGAAAAAGATCAACGTCGTTCACTCCTGATGAGAGATCAACGGAACTCCACGCGTCCGAAGATAAACGTCCCCGAAGAGAACAACGTCTCGTACTCGAGATACCACGAACTCGAAGACATCAACACCGTGTGTCTGAATCGACGGGGCACCGTACACTTTAGGAGGACCTGGTCCCTAACTTGGACACAGGGGACGTAACCTTCTACCTAAGAATTGGTGATCTGGTGGTCCCTTCAGGAATGTACTAAAGGAAAAAATTTTTGAATAAATTAAAAGTGAACTAAAGGAGTATTGAAGGTCACGTCAACCGTCAGAGGGAGAATTTTACGTAATAAAGACCCCGAAAACGAGACAGCATGAGACTAAATGGAAAGATGGAGATGGGAAGTGGAATTCAAAGGAAAAGATCCTGGTAGAGAAGGTGAACTGGAAAAGTTAAGTCCTCAGAACGTGAAGTCAATATTAGGGAGAAGAGAAAGGCAAAACAAAGACAAAGAACGACGGAAACCAATAAACGTAAGGATCGTCAAACACGACTGTTCAGAAAGAGACAACGAAAGGGAACTTTCGTTCTGAAACTCCCTTAAGGTCACCCGTGACTCATTATAAGACGTCTGGGTATTAGGTCGGGGATTTGAGTGAAGGGGAGGAGAAAGACGAGAAAAGAATGATTCTCTAAAGTAGGAAATTGGTGTTAAAAGGTATGGTCGACGTAGGGTTGTTGAGGGTCTAAAGAATAAGATCGGATTCTAGAACAAGGGTTTAAGGATTTAGGACAACGAATAATGTGTAGATATGGACTTCCAGGGTGTCTTAAGTACAATTTTTTTGGGTTGTTGGTTTGAGTGCAAACAGGATAATTCTTATAGTAGAAGACGATTCGAAGGAGTTGACTCAGTGTCATAACGTAGCCGGATCAAGTACGGTCTTCGGACCTTCCGTAGGAACTATGGAGGAATTGGAGGAGGTATCGGTTATTTGTAGGATAAGGATACTTAATGTGAAGTACGTACTAAGGGGATTCGGAGGTCTGATCCGATGTATGGAGGTAAGATATGGGAGTATATCGTGGAATATGAAATATTATGAATAAGTTTAGCATTGATATATTAATAAACACCTTCAGAGAGGGGAGAATACAGTATTAGAGGTTTTCGTGTTCCTGGTACGGACGGAAAAAAGACTGTGTACCATCCTAGAGTTATTTATAAACAACTTTCTTTCTTTCACTTTCACCGGGTCATCACAGACTGTGAAACGCTGGGGTACTTGATATGTCAGGTACCTTAAGAGATCCGGTCTTATGGCCTCACCCATCGGAAAGGGAAGAGGTTTTACTTTCACTTTAAACGAGTCAGCACAGACTGACAAACGCTGGGACCCAGGTACGTTAAGAGACCCGGTCTTATCACCTCACCCATCGGAAAGGGAGGAGGTCCCCTAGAAGGGTTAGGTCCCTATCTTGGTTCCAGATGACGTAACGTCCACCTAAGAAATGGTAGACTCGGTGTCCCCTTCGGGTTTAAATTATAACAATTAAATTGTTTATGCTTGCGTTTAACATCATTGATACGGACAGAACCCGGATTACGATACACGGGTCATCCCCCGTCGTCTCATGTCGATTACCTTGCGTAGAGCAGGAGCCAACAACTTTTCCCACTGAGACTCGTTTACTAACTTGAAAAGACTCTGATAAAAGAAGGAGCCTTTAATTCCAATTAAGAACAGGGGTGTCCAGTTTTCTCTATTCATCTATATTTTCCCGAAATCACGTTTGTTTTCTCTCACAATAACCTCAGTCAATACTATTTATAAACAACTTATTTGTCTCTGTCTCCTTCTTCTACCTTGTCTACACTCGCCTCTGACCTGTCAGTCTTCTCTACCTTACTTTCAAGTCCCTTCTCCGACCGGACTCAGGTCTCGGTTGGCCTCCGTTTCGACACTTCAATTGTGTCACGCGAGGAACCGTCCGAGGACAGAGACGAGAGACTAGTGACGGACGCGGGGGAAGGTGGAGACGGGAGATCACGGGATAGTGAGTGACGCGACAACGTCGGGTAAGAAAGGGAAAGGAGAGTAATTTCGTGCAGACAGGACACAGGGTCGGGGAGTCTGCGGACGCGTAACGGTAGGTGTTGCTGTCGGTCAATTGGGTTATTCCCCGGGACCGATTGTACCGTACCGTCCATCACACAATAAAATAACGGGGGTTATTATCCTCAGCCTGAAAGAAAAAAAAAAAAAAATTTCTTTAATTAATTAATTAATGAAAAAATCCTTAAACTGTTTCTGTGAACGAAGAACCTTCTTTTTGATACTGTTTGGATCTGTCACATAGTTTTTCGTCTCTGTAGTGAAACGACTGTTTCCAGTATATCAGTTTCGATACCAAAAAGGTCGTCAGTACATACCTACACTCTCAACCCGGTATTTCTTCCGACTCGTGGCTTCTTAACTACGAAAGCTTGACACCACAACCTCTTCTGAGAACTCTCAGGGAGCCTGTCGTTCCTCTAGTTTGGTCAGTTAGGATTTTCTTTAGTTGGGACTTATGAGTGACCTCCCTACCTACCACTTCGACTTCGAGGTTATGAAACCGGTGGACTACACTTCTAGGCTCAATGACCTTTTCTGGGGCTACGACCCTTGTTAACTCCCGTCCTCCTCTTCGCCCACTGTCTCCTACTCTACCATCCTACCGTAGTAGCTGAGTCACCTGTACTTAAACACGTTTGAGGTCCTCTATCACCTCCTGTCCCTTCGGACCTCACGACGTCAGGTACCCCAACGTTTCTCAACTTGTGTTGACTCGTTAATTTGTCGTTGAGTTTTTCTTATGTAAGATCCCTGAAGGGACCGTCAGGTCACCAATTCTAAGGTACGAAGGTTACGTTCCCCGTATCCATACTAGTGACCAGTTCCTCGATTCTAACTAGTGACCAGTTACGAAGAGTCTGTTTTTAAAAAAATTTTTTTCTTATTTAAGGTTTACTACTTCGAAATCGAAGACACCTTATTCTTTTTTACCTTTCAATTGTTCCTACTTCCGTCAGGATGTCTCATACTCCACCAACCTATTGTAGTAACTGAGTTACTTGTACTCACTCGTTCGAGGTCCTCCACCGTTTCCTGTTCCTTCGGACCGGAAGACGTCAGGTACCCCAGCGTTTCTCAGCCTGTGTTGACTCGCTGACTTGTTGTTTAGAACCAGAGTTCTTTTTATTAATATGTTTATGTCTTAGACGATCTACACGGAACTATCGTTGTACTCTTTTAGAAGAATTTTTTAAGTATTTCTATATGTAGGTAGGTAAGAATATTATTTACATATACATAGGTATATATGTTGAATTAACATCAATAATAGTCATGTCAACTGAAAAACCAAATATCGACACACTCAAAACTGTTTCCGTGGTAGTACTTTGGTTGGTGATGTCATTTTTATGTTTTACCAAGTAGTAAGGGATTTTTACAGGTACATAACCCTGATGGGACCACCAGGTCACCAATTCTGTGGTTCGAAGGTGACGTCACCCCGGGCCCAATCTAGGGACTAACCCCTTGATTCTGGACTTAAGGTGTAAACAACAAGTCGGCGAGTCAGCACAGATCGAGAAAAACTAGGGTACCTACCGTCGTGCGGTCCGAAGGGACAGGAAGTCACTTCTAACAACTCTAAAGACTTTATAGACTCCAGCAACTCTAAAGAGGGTCGTTAGAACTAAGGTCGAACACTACGTAGGTTAATTATTTATGTATTTTATTTTTATAGAAAAAATTTTTTCCGGGTAGATAATTGGGAAACATCAGGTTTGACAGAGGGTGGGAATTCGGGACTAGTGTGACTACCACAGAGATCGGGATATCAGGTTAAATAGTTCAAAAGGAAATTACTTAAAATTAAAACGTAAATTCTTAAGACAGATTCCACTGTTTCCAAAAAGAGGGAATGAAAGAAGATTTTCAGAGTATCCAAAAGTAAATCCAGGTTCTAAGTAGCGTTAATTTAATTTTTTTATCTTTCACATTCTATGTCCAGTCCAAGTGTGCAAATGTATTCTTTCAGGTCAATGCGATCGTAGTAAACAACTTTTCCATTAGAAAGGGTAGTGTGAAAACATTTTTTTTGGTTAACGGACCTAAACATAGTCAGACAAAGACCTGAGGGACAAGACAAGATAGCTAGATACGTAGATAGGAAAACGGTCTGATACGATGCAAATAGTTACATCACCATAAAGAGGTGATGGCAAGATGAAAGGGTTTTAACAAAATCGAAAGATCAAATAAACGAAAAGGTATATTTAAAATTTTAGTCGGATAACTATAAATGTTTTTGAGGGCGACCCTAAAACTAACCCTAACACAACTCAGACATACAGTTAACCCCTTGATAACTGCAGAATTGTTTTAACTCCGAAGGTTGGTTACTTGTACAACATAACGAAACTAAAGGAAGTGACTACACAAAAAGTCGTATTTCTAAGTAGTATATAAAACAACATAAATAGGAATTCTGAAAGTAATAAAACCACGTTGACTTTTAATAATAAATGAATTTAAACAACCCTGAAAAGACCACCAGGTCACCGATTCTGGGGTGTGAGGGTTACGTCCCCCGGACTCAAGTTAGGGACCAGTCCCTTGATCTAGGGTGTGTGGTGTTGATTCTTTTAGGATGTACGGGGTTACTTCTAACTTCTAGGTCTCACGACGTTGAATCTGTTCCACGTCGGTTTATTTATAAAATTTTTTATTTAATTAAAAGGTTAACGGCCATATATCTGTATATTGATTAAAAATTTTAAAAATAAATAAATCCGACACGGTACAGAATAATTATCAACACCGTACGTCCTAGAAGTCAAAGCCGTATGTGTGAGAATTAACATCGTACACCCTAGATCAAGGGGCTGGTCCCTAGCTTGGATCCCGGGGACGTAGACCTCGAGTCTCTCAATCGGTGACCTGATGGTCCCTTCAACTTGTATATTAACTAAAAATATAATACTGAAACATAGGACACTGAAACGGTTTAAGTAATTGATCAAAATCCTTGAAAAAAAACATCTAAATTATCTCAAAAGGTATATCTGTTAATGCAACCGATAATTATCTCTGTCAAAGTAAAGAAGGAAAGATTAGGTACACAGAAAAAAGGAGGAACGGAACAACGTAATCAATCTTAAAAGACCTATTATAACTTATCCGTTCTCACTTATAACAAGAGTCAGAATCCCTCTTTAGTAAGTCAGAGATTCCTACTACGGGAAAACGACTTACAGGAAGAAAATCCAATCCCTTCAAAGGAAGATAAGGATCAAACAACACTCTAAAATACTATTTGTCTACACCTTAAGACAATTACGAAAGGTAGTCAACTCTAATTGCACAAAAAAAGACAAAATCAGACAGTGACACCATCACCCATTTCTTAGACGAACGTCACGTCCTCTGGACTCAAGCTAGGGACCCAGTCCTTCTAGGGGACCTCTTCCTTTACTGTTTGGTGAGGTCATAAGAACGGACCTCTTAGGGTACCTGTCTCTTCGGACCGTCAGGTGCCCCAGCGTTCTCACCCTGTACTGAATCGTTGATTCAGTGGTACCCCTTAATGTAATTAAATAAAAACCTACCAGATAGTCGTAACTTAATGGAACTCATCTGAGACTAAGTATCACTTAATACTAGGAAAAATATACAAAGACCTATACTAAACGATTATCAGACAACTCTCGAAAACCAGATACAAGTACACCTTACAACCAGACATCAAAGGGACTTTACAGAAAAAAAAAAAAAAAAGTAAAACCACAGTACTATTACGGCCGGAGTATTTTACTCAACGCGTCACAGCGAGGAGAAGATAAAAGACCCTCCCAAACACATCTTGAGATGGTGAAACAGATGATTTGTGGAGGAGTTCACAAACCATCTTGAACGGTCACTTTGGTAGACCTAGACCATAAAAGAAACAGACACTTAAGTTAAAAGAATGTATAACAGGGTGCCAAGGGGTTTACCAAAAGAGGAGACACTACAGAAAATATTTTTGAATTTAATTAATTAATTGAAAACCGGCGCGACCCAGAAGCAACGACACGCCCGAAAGAGATCAGCGCCACGTGTCCGAAGAGCGGTGTCACCATAGAGAACAACACCTTGTACCCGAGATCCCGCACTCCCGAAGTCATCAGCACCACGGGCCCGAATCAAAGGGGCGACGGACACTCTAGAAGGGTCTGGTCCCTGACTTGACCACAGGGGACGTAACCGTCCACCTAAACATTGGTGACCCGGTGGTCCCTTCGGGGGATAACACCGAAATTAAACGTAAAGAATCTCAGTGAAAAAATAAGGAGATAAAGAGAGTACAGCGTAGGTTAGACAGTCATTTAAGACAGTGGAGATAGAAGTATCATGCAGGTTGTAGGCTCATGACAGTGGTAGAGAGAAGTGTGGGACCAGGTGCCGTGGTAGCAAAAAGTGGGTATAATAACCGTGTCGAAGCATTGTTCTCACATACACAGGCACCCCGAGGGACTCACACAGAGACGAGGGACTCGAGAGAGAAGCGGTACCATCGGTGTCACTGCGAGAAGTTTGTTTCAGTCTAGTGTAGGGAGGAGAAGAGTTTTCGGAGGTTACCGAAGGGTAGAGTGAGTCGTATTTTTTTTTTTTTTTAGTTTCATCAATATTAACCGGAGGCTCCGGGAAGTACTGGGACGACGAAGAAAAGAGGAACCGTTATAGGGGCGAGGGGTCTATTTGTGTGAAGGATTGTGTGTGTTTATTTACCTTGAATCGGGAGTCCTGAAACCGTCAACGAGACAGATCAGTCTAATCTAACAACGAGGGTGTCGGTACACTGCCAAGTAAGAGAGAGAAGGAAGTCTAGAGTCGAGTTGTCAGTCTAAAATCTCCAGACAGGACTGACACGATATGTTTTGTCGTTGAGCAGTGGGGACCGTGAGGAATAGGGAAACGATGACAGGGAATGGAGGAAATGACAAAGAAAATATTTAATCAAAAATAACCTCATATCAACGAAATGTTACCACACAATCAAAGATGACACGTCGTTTCACTCAATCGGTATGCACATATATTTAGGGAAGGGAAAACCTGAAGGAAGAGTAAATCCAGTGGTGTCACGTAATTTATCTCAAGGGACACGATGTGTTGTGCAAGAGTAATCAATAGATAAATCATATGCTATAGTCATCACATATATACAGTCAGGGTTTGAGGGTCAAGGAGGATGGTCGAGGGGAAGGCGTGAATCATAGGTATATAAACAAGAGGTGTAGATACAAGAAAATGAAAGGATGGATCGTCAGCTGTCATTCAAGATGTCCTGCCCCTGAACTAAAACAAGAGATAATGTCAGGGTCGAAGAGGTGTGATACAGAAAAACCTTATTTAACTGTTCAACGCCATTTAAGTCTTTTTATTATGGTTATATGATTTTTCGGTGCAGTGCATTCTTTGGGAACTCCCTTGGTCTCTACAAATTGAATCTCTTCTAAACCCCCTTATCCTAGTGACAGGAACTTCGATACGTCCCAACAGTGTACACTAAAACCTCTAGTCTTAAATCTGGACTGGGCAAACTTCCGAAAATCACTGTCCCTCGAGGGATGACACACTCCGACGGTCAAGAAAGTAACCTCACGAGACGATCTTTCAATGTGACTTCATTGTAAATAAGGAGAATAAGTTGAGAACCGCTGGGATACCTGATATCGGACGGTCCGAGGAGACAGGTACCTTAAGAGGTCCGTTGTCATGACCTCACTTAACAGTAAAGGAAAAGGTCCCCTAACAGGGATGGGTCCCTAGCTTTGAGCTTGGAGCCAGAGGACGTAACATCCGTCTAAGAAATGGAAGACTCGGGGGTCCCTTCAAGAGTTTAAACAAGAGATCTCGAGGTGTCTAGTTTATAGGAAGAGAGAAGTGGACAATGACCTACCTTACTCTATGGTGCCCTCCACTAAGGACCTTCAGGTCACCACTCCTGAGGTTCCAGAGTGACGATTCTCGGGACCAAGTCAAGGACTAACCCCTTGATTCTTAGGTGTACGAAGTTCCACGTCGTTTTTTCTTCTTCTTCTTTCTTTTCTCTCTCTCTGGTTGCCTATACGGACTCCTTTAAAATTTTTGATTTCTTTTTTTCACTGTTCTAAAGACAAAGCATCTTTCCTTAGGTACGATTCAGCAAAGTCAACACGGACTGAGAAACGTTTGGGTACCTGACATTGGGTGGTCCGAGGAGACAGGTACCCCAAGAGGTCCGTTCTTACGACCTCACCCAACGGTACGTGGGGAGGTCCCCTAGAAGGGTTGGGTCTCTATCTTGGGTGTAGAGAATACAGAGAACGTAACCGTCCGCCCAAGAAATGGTGATCGTGACGGACCCTTCATGTATGTGTGTGTCTTAACAACGACCAAATAAAACCACCTCTCCCGAAACCTCTCCTTTCTCTTCCTTCCCTCTACTCAACTACCGAGCCCTCACCTTAGAACCCCTTTTCCTGTCTTTATAGATGTCCTCTTAAACTAATTCACAGACGATTACCGTAGTACTAGTAAAAATGGTCCGAGAGGTAATTAATTAGTCATTTTATAGGGACGTGACGTCTTAACTTAGATAAACTCCTCCCTTATATGTCTTTAGAACTCAGACCATTCACACCTCGCTCCGACTCCGACAATGTACATCCAGGTGTATGAGGTCGGGAAGTCGACATGCTCCCCTATAGTCTCCTTCGTCTCAAACCTAAGGCTTGTGAGGTTCACTCTTATTATTGTAGACGGTCCTTTACTCTTATTGTTGTAGGTAGTCCTTTACTCTTATTATTGTAGGTGGTCCTTTACTCCTATTATGGACGGGAAGAAAGGATTATTTGAATAAACCGTCTAGTTGTTTTTAAAATTGCTCTATTATCTTATTTTTACAAAGACATTACTATTTTGAGATATGTTTTCCCTAATAATAATGATAATTGATTCGTCTTCTGACCTACTGTATTGAAGTAAAGAGTTTTTTAGAGTTAAATACGTAAGTAGATCGGTAAACAACAGAAAGAAGATTTAAGGACCGTGACAAGATCAATGATTCCGATGTTCCTGCTTGTTCGCACAAACTAAAGGGATCAAGTCAAGTCAAGTCAGCGAGTCAGCACAGACTGAGAAACACTGGGGTACTTAGCGTCGTGCGGTCCGGAGGGACAGGTAGTGGTTGAGGGCCTCAAGTGAGTCTGAGTGCAGGTAGCTCAGTCACTACGGTAGGTCGGTAGAGTAGGAGACAGCAGGGGAAGAGGAGGACGGGATTTAGAAAGGGTCGTAGTCTCAGAAAAGTTTACTCAGTCGAGAAGAGTACTCCACCGGTTTCATGACCTCCAAGTCGAAATCGTAGTAAGGAAGGTTTCTTTAGGGTCCCAACTAGAAGTCTTACCTGACCAACCTAGAGGAACGTCAGGTTCCCTGAGAGTTCTCAGAAGAGGTTGTGGTGTCAAGTTTTCGTAGTCAAGAAACCGCGAGTCGGAAGAAGTGTCAGGTTGAGAGTGTAGGTATGTACTGGTGTCCTTTTTGGTATCGGAACTGATCTGCCTGGAATCAGCCGTTTCATTACAGAGACGAAAACTTATACGACAGATCCAACCAGTATGGAAAGGAAGGTTCCTCATTCGCAGAAAATTAAAGTGCCGACGTTAGTGGTAGACGTCACTAAAACTAAAGGGATCTCCTCCTTGATTAATGGATGACGGACATCTTAATTCACATTGAAGAATCGTACCGTAAGAAAGGAAGAAAGAAAAAATTTAACCGAAACGACGGGTCGTAAGTTGTTCCCTAGTTTGGGCTCAGGGGACGTCACCTTCGTGTCTAAAAATTGGTTACCCGGTGGTGCCTTACAGGGGTCGTACCTCGAGAATTAGACTATGAATTTACTTGGTAAAATACAGGGTTCTGTAAATACATCTGATATAAGTCTCGTCGGTCTAGTCTGGTAAATAATAAAAGGTTTGTATACCACGAGGAAGTGGGACAAACGGAAATACGATAGTATAGGTAGGTGTTAGGTGAGTAATAAGTAAGTAGTTTGTTAGTACATAACCTGAAACAACAGAGTCTCCGGAGAATCCGAAAGAAGTAAAAGAAAAAAGTAAGAAAAAAGTTACAAAACAAGACACCGTGACTAAAGGTGGTAAGATAGAAGGTCCAATGAATAGACAAAAACCTTCACTTTCACTTTTAACGAATCAGTACAGACTGAGAAACACTGGGGTACCTGATATGTTTAGATACCTTAAGAGGTCCGGTCTTATAACCTCACCCATCGACAAGGGAAAAGGTCCCCCAGAAGGTTGGGTCTCTAGTTTGGGTCCAGAGGGTGTAACGTCCGCCTAAGAAATGGTCGACTCGGTGTTCTCTTCGGGTGTAGACAAGAATCCGGAGTCAATGGGACGACAACTAAGGAAGATCATGTAACAAGTAGAGACAAACAAGAAATCAAGAAAATCCAGAAACCATTTATAAAAAACGTAGAAGAGGTAAGAAAAGAGGTCTAGGACCTAGTAGAAATGGTTGTGATAAGACTTGAGAAAAAGACCTTCCAACGTATAGAGGTGAACCAAGTTCTACCACCTTATCTTCCTACACACGAGTAGAGGAGGACCCTCTCGTGGTTTTAACGTTGATCGACGACTTGTTGGTAACTATCCTCCTGTGACCTTGGGTGGTTTTTTTTTCTAGGGTGTACAGGTTCTGTTTCTTCTTCGACGTTACCCTACCATCCTCCCCGTGTTAGTATTATTTTATTTTAGGGTATGGGAGGTCCACTCGATGGGTGCTTGTCCTTTTGTTATTGTAGTTTCTGTAAAAAGATGGCAACTCTTCCAAGACTCGGGGTACAGTCGGAAAGGTAGGACCCCTAGGTCGTTTCCCTGATCCTTAGGGGTCCCTTAGACTGAAACTTCCGGTCGTCCTGAACTAATGTCCTGAAGGTGTCCTGACCCTCTTTGTCTCTGAGGTCAGAACCTCCCGTGTTTATTTTATAATGCACATGGTTCTGAGTCCCCTTTCCTCGTGGCTGGGGTGTCCTCTGACTTGGTCTGGACGGACGATCGAACTAATCCGGTGTAAACAAATAAAAATGAAAATAAAGACAACGGAACCCTCTGACTGGTTTCTTTTGTAACGATGTTAAATACAGTCTCTTACAAAACGGATACAGGAGAATGTCTTCAAAACACCATAGAAAAGATTATAAATTCAGAAGTTTGGTAAATTCAAATAAAAACACATACCGTACTCCTTCATAAGATTAAAGTAAATAAATATACGTCGTCAGACCGAAAAGTTTGTGATGAATGACTTCTTTAACGGAAAAGGGGTAACCTAGCAGAACGGAGGAAACAGTTTCCAATAACTGGTATCCACTCACCGAAATAAAGACCCAAAAGATAAGACAAGGTAAATAGGTATTTTGGTATGTATAACTTAATTTAATTTTCCTCCCTCTTCTGACGTTCGCTTTGATGGGTCTTCCTCCGAAACTCTTATATACTCCCGTAATGAACAAATTTAAATAAGGTCTAAACAAATGAATGACACATTTGAGTTTAACCCGGAAGTTATCCGACCGATGACTACCCATCCGGATTCGGTTTGTAAGACGCCAACAAGGTCCTTCTTCTTACCCTAAAGATTTTGAGAATGTCAAGGGTTTACGGTCGACAGACCTGAATCCTTGAATTTTAAGAGTAATAGTCTCGACCTTTCATTGAGTCTTTAAATTCAAGAGAAAACCGTCTCACACTGAATCGGTTCCAGTGTATCGATACTTGTTTATGAGTGTACATATTCGTATCCGTTGTTTCACTTCACTTCAGCGAGTCAGCACAGGCTGAGAAACGCTAGGGTACCTGTGGTCCGAGGAGGTAGGTACCCTAAAAGATCCGTTCTCATGACCTCATCCAACGGTAAAGGAAGAGGTCCCTTGAAGGACTGGGTCCCTAGTTTGGGTCCAGAGGGTGTAACATCTGTCTACGAAATGGCAGACTCGGTGGTCCCTTCGGTTTGGAAGATAGTTGAGAAATGACACATCTTGAAAGATCTTTACTCTTAGTATAGTAGAGGGATCTTCCAGTCTCAATGAGTAGGGTGACAAAAAGACTACGAAATGGAGAGGAAGAAGCCCTACACTTGTTCTTGAAAGTCTTTTTGGGACGTTCATTAGGGTAATGGAGATGTTGAATACTGAGGACGGTGGAGAGTGTCGTACCATTTCCTCGTAATTGAGTCCTAGTTTTCAGTCTTCAGGATTCAAGATCACAGTCAAAAGTATGGTCTATTGACACCTTGGAGTCTGTTCGACGAATCAGACAGGGTCGAAGTCAAAAAGGTAGTCCAGTTCTCATATACTGGACTACTCTCATGTACCACATCCTTACGTTCTCTAAAGTCAAGTAATTAAAACATAGAACCTTGGAATGGTTTAAGTGACTAATCGTGACGGTAAAGACCACCATAGAAATCCTAAAAGATGCATGTCATAGCACAGTGAACGTTTATCACTAACGAAATGAAGAAAAGGTCAAACCTAATGAAAATATAGAAATAGAAGAGACTAACGACACGATCCTGAAGGTTTTGATACAACTTATTAACACCGTTCTCACCTGTAAGAACAGAACAAGGATTAGAATCTCCTTTATGAAAGTCAAAAAGTGGTAACTTTTAATATAAAAGAGACATAAAAGTTATATACCGGAAATAATACAACTCCATCCAAGGGAGATACGGGTGAAAGACCTCTGAAAAACAGTACCCACAACTTAAAACAGTTTTCGAAAAAGACGTAGATAACTCTACTGGCATATCAAAAATAAGAAGTTAAACAATTGTACCACATAGTATAACTAACTAAACGTATATAACTTCTTAGGAATGTAGGAACCGTATTGAGGGTGAACTAGTACCACATACTAGAAAAATTACATAACAATCTAAGGCCAACGATAATAAAACAACTCCTAAAAACGAAGATACAAGTAGTTACTATGACCACACATTAAAAGAGAAAAAAACACACACACACTATAGTAACAGACCAAAGCCATAGTCCCACTACCACTGGAACATTTTACTCGAACCCTCAAAAGAAGACATCAAAAAACCTTCTAAAACTCTTCCTATCCACAATCAAGAAGAGATTTACAAACTATCTTAAACGGACACTTCGGCAAACCAGGACCTGAAAATAAACAACCTTCCAAAATTTGGTGTCAGAGTTAAAATAATGAACACTAACCAGACAGGTATAAAAGGTAAAGAAGCACCAAGTCAGGATCTTCGAATATGGAAAGATTCTTAAACAGTTAAAGAAGGTCCAATAGGTAAAATAACTGTATATCAACGAACATCATCGGAGAATACTGGAAAACACAAAGACGCCGCAGTCAACATTAAAGAGGAAAAAGTAAAGATTAAAATAACTAGACCCAGGAGAGAAAAAAAGTACTACTTAGACCGATTTTCAAATAGATAAAACAAATAGAAGAGTATCTTGGTCAAAAATCAAAGTGACTAGAAACGATGAAAAGAAACAAAGATAAAGTAAATAAAGACGAGACTAAAAATACTAAATAAAGAAAGATGATCAAAGTAAAACTATGTGATCGTTATTTTCTGGTCTTTTTCTTTAATTTGACATTTTATGACTACTTTCTTTAGTTTCTACTGTGTCTAGTTCTCTCCATGATACAACCACCTAACCTTCTTAGTTATAACACTTTTACCGATATGATGGGTTTCGTTGGATCTCTAAGTTACGGAAAGGATAGTTTAACGGTTACTGTAAAAAGTCTTTTAATCTTGTTTTTTTTGAATGTTAAACATACCTTTGTGTTTTCTGGGACTTATCGGTTTCGTTAGAACTCCTTCTTTTTGTCTCGACCTCCCTAGTCCGAAGGATTGAAGTCTGTTATGATTTTTCGATGTCATTAGTTTTGTCATACTATGACCGTGTTTTTGTTTTTATATCAAGTTACCTTGTCCTGTCTTTCGAGTCTCTATTTGGGTGTGTGGATACTAGTGAATTAGATACTGTTTCGTCTGTTCTTATATATTACCTCTTTTTCAGAGAAGTTATTCGTCCAGACCATTTTGACCTGTTGATATACATTTCTTACTTTAATCTTATGAGGGATTGTAGTATTGTTTTTAAGTTTTACCCAATTTCTGAATTTACATTCCGACCTGTGATGTTTTTGAAGGTCTCCTTTTGTATCCGTCTTGTGAGACTGTATTTGACGTCGTTCTAGAAAAAACTGGGTGGAGGATCTTGTTGCTTTTATTTTTGTTTTTATTTATTTACCCTGGATTAATTTGAATTTTCGAAAACGTATCGTTTTCTTTGGTATTTGTTCTACTTTTCTGTTGGGAGTCTTATCCTCTTGTATAAACGTTTGTTTCGTTGGTTGTTCCCTAATTAGAGGTTTTATATGTTTATCGAGTACGTCGAGTTACGGTTTTTATTGTTCGTTGGGTCAGTTTTTTGTCCGACTTCCCTGAAGGGACCACCAGGTCACCGATTCTGAAGCTCGAGGGTTACGTCCCCCGAGTCCAAGTTAGGTACTAGTCCTTTGATGTAGGGTGTACGGTGTTGATTTCTGGGGTGTTGATTCTGGACCTCGTCAGTTTATTTATTTATTTATACATATAAAAAATTACCCGACTTCTGGATTTGTCTGTAAAGAGGTTTCTTTTGAATTGTCTTTCTCCGGATATAAAGACAAAAACACGGTCATGGTACGATAGAACTGACGTCTTTGAGTCAGGGTATAAGTCCGACGTAAAGATGGAGATTAAGAGAACGATAAAGGTGTGGTAGACGTCAACGAAAGAGACGATTTCAGAACTTGAAAAGCTTCAGTGACTACTCCCAACCTTAGTTGAACAAGGTTTAAAGACAATTACAACGATAAACTGGGGAATTATATGTACATAGAAAAAACTGACACGGTTTACCGTACCTTAGAATCAAAGACCTGGTCCCTAACTTGGGGTGGGGGACATGACGTTCACGTATAAGAATTGGGGACCTGACGGTCTTTTCAGGTCGGAACAGAATATACAGAAATTACCGTAGATCTTACCACTGAGGAAAGATCTTCCAATAATTAACTGAATCGGATCTAGGTAGTGTCTTTAGTGGTGCTACCGTTGATATCCGAATGCCTTTCATAAAGAATTTATTTCTTTCAACTTCAACATTACTGAGGAACTAGGTACCCGATGTCTTACCTACAACACAGTCGTCCGTACTTTTATTGTAATTGGAGTGACAGATAGAAGTAGTCTCGAGAACCCACTGGTCAACGTAATTACTCGTCATTATAAGACTTTCCTTAGAAAAAATTTTAAAAATAAGGTTTCTTCACCAAGAGTTGTCACCCGAATTTTATAAGTCATTCGAGACAACATTTGTCTACGTGACAGTAGGTTCGAAACAATAAGGTAAATGTCTCGTGTCCGTTTCATCTAAATCGTATCAGAATTCCCGGGATTCTAAAAATCCTATCATTTACTGGTCACCGAAGTTGAATTTCAATGATCCACCTAATTGTGGATTGTTCTCTCAGTCGGACGGAAAACTTAGAAATTTCGGTCCATAACTGAAGAGAAGAACTCGATACTTTTAGGATCTACCGTAGAAGGTTATTTTCCCACAAAGTAAATGTGCCTTTTAGACAACAAACCACACACGACGAAAAGATACAGATACCTTAAGAGGTCCGTCCTTATAACCTCACCCAACGGTAAAGGATGAGGTCCCCTAGAAGGACTGGGTCCCTAGCTTGATCACAGAGACCACAGAAGACTTAACTTTCCGTCTAAGAAATGGTGATCACGGTGACCCCTTCGGGTGAAAAAATCACACTGGTGGAAGTAATGAATAAAAGTGATCTAGACCCATTAAACGACGTTGAAGATATAGTCGGGACTTATAAGTAACCTTCCTGACTACGACTACGACTTCGACTTCGAGGTGATGAAACCGGTGGACTACACTTCTCGACTGAGCCTTTTCTGGGACTACGACCCTTTCTAACTTCCGTCCTCTTCCCCTACTATCTCGAGACCCTCTACCACTTCCTGTCCCTTCGGACCGTACGACACCAGGTACCTCAGTGTTTCTCGATGACTTGATGTTGATGTAGTCGTAAAAATGAAATAGAACGTGAAAATACAACGTCTCTACCGAAGAGAGGAGTTGGAGTACTTGATTGTAAACGATCGAAGTTTGAAAAGAAGAAATTGAAGGAGTGGAGAGAGTCCGAAGTATCTTAACTTCTCACTTTCACTTTAAACGAGTCAACACAGGTTGAGAAACGCTGGGGGAACTGATATGTCAGGTACCTTAAGAGGTCCGGACTTATGACCTCACCCATCAGAAAGGGAAGAGGTCCCATAGAAAGGTTGGGTCCCTAGCTTGGGTCCAGAGGGATAACGTCCGTCTAAGAAATGGTCGACTCGGGGGTCGCTTCGCTCAATCCCGGAATAAGACCTACTTTGAAACTGTATTCCCTTACAACACCGACCAGACTAGGAGAGAGGTCTGGTTGGAAAGAGGTATAGTCGTTATTCCGACAAAGTGAAGAAATAGTAAGTACTCGATGACTTCATCGTAAAAATTAAAGGAAATTCTTGAAAAGGAAACATTAGTGTTGAATCAATTGAAAAACCATGTTCTCCAGATCGAAAGTCAGATTAAACCGAAAGTTATACGGAAAGAGTGATTGGAATTATTAAAGATTGAAAACTAAATTCCACTCTTTACGTGTTGAAAAGGAAAGTACATTTGTGAATCTTCGGTAACATCCCAATAATGACCGGATTAAAGTTATGACGACACAGAGTCCCTTATCTCTCCGAGTTCCTTTCCCTCACTCTGTCTCCTTGCCAGTCAACCACCCCGTGTGTGTAAATTATTCAAACGGTAGAATATATTCGTCTCAAGTACCTCGGGGGTTTGTTAATGTTGTCATTGTAGTTTCTAGTCACTAGTGTCTGGTGGTATTGTCTACACTTTTACTACTTTTTCAACTTTATAACACTCTTAATTGTTTTTACACTGTGTTTCTGTCCTCCATTCGTTTACGACAACCTTTTTACGGAGACCATCTGAACGAGTTACGTCCCAACGGTGTTTGGAAGTCAAACATTTTTTTGACGTTATACATTTTATCTATCGATCACCCTTCAACGACATATTTTGTTGAGGGTCAGACCACGAGACACTACTGGATCTCCCCACCCCACCCCTTACCCTCTCTATGAGTTCTCCCTTCCCTATATACATAGGAATACCGACTACCTCAACCTGTGGTGACTCGCTGAAGTGAAAGTGAAAAGTGAAAGTACGTAACCTCTTCCTTTACCGTTGGGTGAGGTCATAAGAACGGACCTCTTAGGGTCCCTGCCCCCTCGGACCACCCGACGACAGGTGCCCCAGCGTGTCTCAGCCTGTACTGACTTCACTGAATCGTCGTCGTCGTCGTCGTACCGACTAAGTGGAACATGCCGTCTCTCGTTGTGTTGTAACATTTCGTTAATATGAGGTTAATTTTTTTTTCTTAATTTTTATTTGTGTTTGGGTGTTGGGATGTAGACACTCCACATTATTTCGTTTTGTGTTATTTTGTTCCATGTGGAAGTAACTCTATATTGAGTGTGTGGTATTTTAAGTAGGTAAATTTCTTACGTTAAGTCACAAAAGAGATAGAACACGTTGATAGTAGTGTCAGGTTTAAATTTTATAAAAGTAATGGGGTCTTTCATTGGGACATAGGAAATCGTCAGTGGAAGAGAGTTGTGGAGGAGGAGGGTTGTGATTCGTGGTGGTTATATAAAAGACATAGATACCTAAAGGATAAGACCTGTAAAGTCCATTTACCTTAGTACGTTCTACACAAAGAAACATTGACCGAAGAAAGTAAATAGTATTACAAAAGTTCCGAATAGGTACAACATCGTGTAATAGTCATGAAGTAAGTACAAATACCGATACGTTATAAGACAACATCTTTGTGTGGTGTCAAACAAATAGGTAAGTAGTTGACTATCTATAAACTTGACAAAGGTGGGAAACCGACAATACTTGTTATGACGATACTTGTAAGTACATCTTCGTAAACACATCTGTATAAAAGTTAAGAGAACTCATGTAAGGTCCTTACCTTAAAGACTCAGTTAACTTTTCATGCAAGTTGAGAAACCCTTGATAAGTTACAGAAGGTTCCATCCGTATGGTAAAATATAAAGGTTGTCGTCACAGACTCCCAAGGTGAAAGAGGTGTAGGAGTGGTTATGACCAAATAACAGACAGTAATTTAAAATCGGTAAGAACTACCACACTTTACCATAGAGTCATATCGGAGTTAAACGTAAAGGTTGTACTCAAACCCACTTGAGGCCCTCAACCACTACCTGTCCCTCCGGACCACATGACGCCAAGTACCCCAGTGTTTCTCAGCCTGTGCTGACTCACTGACTTGACTTGACTTACTAATTACTACAACTTGTAGAAAAGTACACGAAAACTGGTGACTGTATATAAGAAATTCTTTACGAATAAGTTTAAAAAACGGACAAAAATATAACCTAATAGGAAAATAAAAACACAATATTCTCGAGAAATATATAAGAGTTATGATCTAGGAATAATCTATATGCTAAATGTTTATACAAGGAGATAAGACACCCTATACAAAAGTAAAATAGCTATCACACAACACTTCGTTTGTGTGTTATGAAACACTTTGTTTCATAAAATAAAACTACTTCACGTTAAATAGACAATAGAAGGAAACAACGGACATGTAAAACATAATATCGATTCTTTAGTGGTGGGTTAGAATCCGGTTATAAATGTGAATGCAAAAGAAGATTCTCAAAGTACCGAATATAAAGCATGAAACTAGGTAAAACTCAATTAAACACAAAAATCACATTCCAACCTTAAGACTGAAGTAAGAAAACGTACAACTATAGGTCGGTAGGGTCGTGGTAAATAACTTTTTTAATAAGAAAGAGGTAACTTAATACAATCGTTTAACCTCTTTTAATCAACTGGTACTATTTTCCCAACTAAGGGTAACTAGATATACAGACAACAATACGGTCATTTTATGAGACACCTAGTAACATCGAAACATCATTCAAAAATTTAGTTCTTCGCAATCAGGAGTTGAAAAAAAGGTTATATAAAAATACTCGATAAAACCCAGAGAACGTGAAAGTATACTTAAAATGGTTAAAGATGTTTTTTTTTTTTCCGTCAACTCTAAAATTATCTCAGACGTAACTTTAACATCTAATCAAACCTCTGATAACGACGGAACTATATAATTCAGAGACTAGTTCCTTATGTCCGACAAAAAGTAAATAAATCTTGAAGAAATTAAAAAAAGCTATTTCTAAAAATGAAAAACAAAATTTCTAGAATACGAAAAAAACAATTTAAATAAAAATTCATAAAATAAGAAAAAGTACGATAAGATTTCCTTAAAAAGAAGAATTAATAACCTACCAAATAACGGTCACGTATCTTAATGTTAAACAAAAATATATAACTAGAACATAAGACGTTACAACGGTTTGAACAAATAATCGAGATTATCAACAAAAATCATCTAAAAATTTCTAAAAGGTGTATATTTTAGTACAGTAAAGACTTATCTATATGAAAATAAAGAAGGGAAGGTTAGATCCACGGAAAAAAGAACGGACTAAAATAATAGACATCTTGGACTTCATAACTATATCATAAAAAATTTTCATCCATCTCGTCTTTAAGAACAACAAAGACTAAAATCCCTTTTTCAATTCATACTACAATTGACACCCGAACAGACATCTATTACAAATATTCCAACTTGTTCAAGAGAAGATAAAGATTAAACAATTCACACAAAAAGTATGTTCCATAACCTAAAATAGTTTACGAGAAAGAAGTAGATGACTGACCCAACTAAAACAGAAAATAAAATAACTATACCACATAATGTGTCTGACTGAAAGTATTTAACTCGGTAAATAGGGACCCTATTTAGAATGAAATAGTACCATACAGTAGGAAATATATAAAACAACCTAAGTTAAACAATCATGAAACAATTCTTAAAAACACAAAGATAATTAATCTATCGATATCGACAGAATATTAAGAGATAGACCAAAACCAGAGTTTCATTATGACCGAAGTATCCTACTGGACCTTTCACAAGGGAGAGGATAAAAAACTTTCTCGAATAGTTCCTAATTACAATCAAGAAATTTACACCATCTTAAGTGGTCACTTCGTTCAACCCGGACCCGACCGTAAAAAAACACCCTTCAAATTTTTAACGATTAAGTTGTAGAAACGAACAATATTCAGATCAAAATGTAAAAGTACAGAAGAATCAGACCCAGTCAACAAACATAAAAAATCCTTAAACAGTCAAAGTAGTCACAATAGATTAAACAACTGTTTGTCAACAAACATGATAAGGAATGTTAGTAAAATTAAAGACACTATTATAAACATTGAACTAGAAGAGAAAAAAGAACTATTCAGATCGATTTTCAAAACAGTTTAAACAAATAAAAAAGTTTCTAGTTGAGGACAAAATAAAAAATATCAGAGATAAAGTGAATAGGTGAGATTTCGAATAATTAAGGTAAGAAGATGATCTAAATCCAACTTCAACGAGGAGAAGAAGATCGAAGAATCTACCTTCCAATCCGATGACTAAACTCGATAAGGAAGAAAAAATTATATCCGTGAATTTGGATATGTAAAGGGGGTAGAGATTGATTAGATCGATGTAGAGTATTCAAAACTCTACAAAGTGAGTGGAGTTTGATAAAAGATCAAATCGAGTGCTTTAAAAAAAAACTGGGTAAAATTTTAAATCCTTACACAACAAATGTATGTTTAGATACTTAAACGGTTAAAAAGAAAAATAACTAAAGATTGAATTAAGGTGAATTAGGGTTTCTTGTATGAAAATTACTAAAAGAAAAATTTAATAGCTCTGAACAAAGTACCGGATTGTGTACTAGACAGGAACTTTTACCAGGTACATTTGAACTCTTCTTATATATAAGACGACAACATCCTACCTCTTGGGATATCTACACATAATCCAGATCAACCAAATATAACAAGTTCAGAAGACACAGTAACTAAAAGACATTAATAAATTTTTACCTCATGACTTCGGACGTTGATAATAATGACCTATCCATAAACGGTCCCTCTCTTTTCTTGCACCGTACTTTACCGTGCTGGTCTTTCCTGTTCCATACCACCCCTTTGTTCTCACCGAACTTCTCCTATCTTCCGTCCAACTCTCTCCCCCTCCCATGACATCTGACTTACAAACACAGAGGGGGAGGGTTTAAGTCTACAACTTTGGATTAGGAGTAACACCACCATACACCTCCACCCTGTAAACCCTCCACTAATCCAGTACTTACCCTATTCATGGGAATCTTTTCTCTGAGGTCTCTCGGGGGAGGGGTCAAGATGGAATACTCCTGTGATTCTTCTACCCGTGGACACCTGGTTCTTCATCCGGGAGTAGTCTGTGACTCATACGGTCGTTGAGTCAGAACTTGAAGGATCGAAACTCTTGACACTCTTTATTTACGAAAAAGCAAATTCGGTGGGTCAGACTTGTCTGACTCTGTCTCCCCAACTTCTACTTTGATCTCTTTTCTATCCAACCACGACCAAATACCTCTCAGGACTTGAGGTTTGATTCCTTAAATCTAAAATAGGATATGTGTTACCTTCTTGATTTCTTAAGACTTGACTTCTGACCGTACAATAGTCTTCGTAAGACTACCGTTGAAAAGCTCCCCTGATTTTCTCTCAGTCTAGATTAAGATTGTTAAGTTCAATCTCAACCACTTTCGGACTTGATGACGTCGAGGTCGTGACTACTTTACCTACTACATTGTAGAGTCTCGTAATCATGTAGACTGAGTGTGAGGTTCTGAAGTGAGAAGGTCCGACCAAAGAAGGGTGGAAGAGGAAAGGCAAAACGGAGGAGTGAACCCTCTTCCCAACCATGTTAGAACTAGACCTACACAGGTACGGTCTGGGAATTTGAATCCCAGCTACCCAGGATCAGATGGACGTCGGCTCTTGAAGGGACCACCCGGTCACCAATTCTGAGGTACGAGGGTGACGTTCCCCTGTCCCCAGACAGAGACGAGTCCCTTGATTCTAGGGTATACGACGTCCCACCAGGTTTTATTTATTTATTCATGTTACGTCGACTTCCCCCTTTCTTTTGAAGTCGTCACTATTAACGATCCCAACACTATTAAAACGATCCCAACACATTATTACACTATTAAAAGGTCCCAAAAACAAAAAACAAAAAAAAATGGTGGATCTCTTGTGAGGAAGTGGTCCATAATCTCCAAGTCATGTTGTTTTGGGGTCGGATGAGAGCTCAGAGTAAAAGGTGAGAGGATAAGAGATCGGGGTGACCTGACCAATAGGAAGGAGTGTAGATGAGACAAAAAAAAGATTGAGATTCGGTAATAAATTCGACGAGATACAAAGGATAGACACGTGTCAGTCTAGAATGGGAGGTATTTTAGGTAGGGAAGGGGGGTGTGTAAGGAGACTACGAGATAAAACCTTTCTCGACTTTTTCGTATTTAAGATCTTGTACTTCCGTACCCAAACTTAAGACTGAGAGGGTGAATGAAACAAATGAATGAAATGAAAAATGAGAAGATTGATTCGGACAAAGGATTAAATTTTACTCCTCTGACGGAAAGAATTCTCTAGAATACGTCATAATTTGATATGTACTTTCGATTTCTTAAATTTTTGATATTTCGTGATACATTTAGTGTGGTATCGTAGAAATATATAAAGAAGGTCTATAATCCTATAGAGTTGTGAAAAAAAAAAGAAAAAGACCGGGACCCAGAAACGACACCACGAACCCGAAAGAGATCAGCTCTACGTACCCGAGGTCTCGTACACCCGAGTCATCGACGTCAGACACCCGAATCAACGGGGCACCGTACACCCTATAATCAAGGGGTTGGTCCCTAGCTTGGGCCCAGGGGACGTAACGTTCCGTCTAAGAATTGGTGACCTGGTGACAACTTCAGGGAACAGAACATAATAAAAATAAACACATACAAAATAGAACGGTTCATTTGTTACTCGAGGAGTTCTTCCTAGTACAGAATTAGTAAATCATAGCATGACTGTTTGTAAATGACCTACTTATTTACGTAACTATTTATTTACTCATTTATGTTATTCTCTATATCCTTGTAAATCCCAAAACAAAACCAAACGGTTGTAGACTTTCGGACAGGAGACACGTTTAGAATTACTCTCTATCCCAGGGTGGAGGGTGTTCTCTTTGGTTTCTACGAATTTCAAAGGGAGAGGTAGTGGGGGAACATTGACACCGTTTCCGTTATACTAGGTCCGTACCGGTAAACTTACGAAAGTGGTCCTGAAACTTAGAACTTGTTTATCACATTCTGTGTCCCATCTTAAAGAAATTCTACTGTGGTACGTCACCACTACTTTCGTCACTGAGGTCGACACCAAAGGAATTGATCTAGTAATGTTTTTACTCCTTCTCAGATAGTAGTACCAGATCAGTTTTCTGACTCTTTAAAAGACAAACCTTTGTCTGTGTCTCTCTTAGTCAGTGTCCAACCTTGAAACCCTTCGTCTACGGTTCTGTCCTAAACTTCACATTCTGTAATTGATCCCAGTCCTTTATCCTAACTTTTCTCTTTAGTTTGATATTACATCCAGACTGTTTCTGGGTCCGACCAAAGAAACGTGACTGATCTATCCTTAGTGCTCTCCGGGGAGGTTGACCGTACCTCTGACCGGAAAGGACTCCGGTGTGTTCGTCCAGGGGCTCCAGGGGCAGCATTGAGCTCTCCTTGGACGGCGTTGAGCTCTTTTTGGTCCTCCAAGAAGTGAGGTCCACTCTACTCCGGGAAAAGGCGACGCCGCAGAGGTCCCTTTAGTGTGGAAGTGAGAACTTGGCGCTTTCCCAGGAATTGTGGGAACGCAGTTGAGTTCTTCAAGGGTCTGTATGGGCAGAGGTGGACTCTCCTTGTGGCTCCCAGGGCGATGTTAAGTTCTCCTCGCGGAAAAGGGGAAAGAGGTTGGACCACCCCTCGAGACCTCATTTATGTCGAGTAGTCTTTATGTCACCATTTTTTTTTTTTTTTTCTTTCTTTATGTCACCACAAAGGAACAT
Source organism: Capra ibex (assembly GCA_006410555.1). Taxonomy (NCBI): domain Eukaryota; kingdom Metazoa; phylum Chordata; class Mammalia; order Artiodactyla; family Bovidae; genus Capra; species Capra ibex. Next base: position 1,801,464 of record SJYO01000233.1, on the reverse strand, counting down.
AAAGTCACTGAAGGGACCACCAGGTGACCAATTCTTAGACGGACGGTTCGTCCTTTGTTCAAACTAGAGACCAGGTTCTTCTAAGGTGTACGTGACCTTGTTCATTCGGGCACACAGTGTTGGTGACCCGACCGTGAGACCTCGGACACTTAGCGTTGATGACTCGGGTTCACGACGTTGATGACTTCGGACACTCGGATCTCGGACACGAAGTGTTGTTCCCTTCGGTAGCGTTACTCTTCGGATATGTGACGTTACTTCCCATCGGGGGTGGACGGTGTTGATCTCTCTTGGGCTCGTGTGTTGTTTCTGGGTCGTGTCGGTATTTGTTTGTTTATTTTAAATCTTTCTTTATGTCACCCAGTCTTACCGACTTGGAAATATGAAATATGGGACCGAAACGAGTCAGTGACCCACTCTTACGAGGGTCCTACCCGTACTGGAACACGTCCTGACACGAGACGTCACCCTGTCTGTGATTTCCTTGCCCTCGGAAATCTCCAATAGATGACTAATATAAGAGATATCGATTTGTCATGTAGAAAGGAACTTCCGTTTTGACCCACCCTGTGGACAACACGGATGGTCTCTTTCTCTACTTAACACTGGAACACTTGTTTCGTTATCTCACCTTTCCTTCCTCTCCTAAGATGTCTATGACATAAAACATCCACCCCTACTTCCCCCCCATTTGTTTCCAATTGTGACTCCAGAGATGTAACTATACTAAACTACCATTAAGACAAATTGGACCTCATTTGTTGTCTACTCTCTCTTGTCCTAACTTCTCTATCTATTCCTTAAAGTAAAACTTGTACAACTGAAACTTTACAGACGTTTTATAACTCCATCTCTACTAAAGTTTTTAGTTCCGTTTATGCCCACCTAGTCCTCGAGTCGTCGTTCACGGTCTAAATAATTCATATGTATATAACAGAATATACCACCATCCCACCACCAAATCAGTGATTCAACTCAGACGGAGAACACTGGGGGTAATTGACATTGGGCGGTCCGAGGAAACAGGTACCCTAAAGGGTTCGTTCTTTTGATCTCACCCAACAGTAAAGGAGGAAGTCCCCTAGAAGGGCTGGGTCCTTAGCTTGGGTGAAGACGTGCCGTCCGTCAAAGAAATGACGACTCGGTGGTCTTTCGGGTAAATAGAATATATATATATTTTAAATTATGAGTATCACGGAGATACTCCATCCATAACAATATGGGAATTCCCAATAAATAATGTGGGAAAAACATATAAAATAATATGGAAAACAAATACTTCACTCCTTCAATTCACGGACCGAGTTCCTCCATTTTGAACTCAGGCAGAATACTGTTTCGTGTACGAGAGTTTCTGTAGTACTACAAAGGGGTGTCTTTGGTGGTATACATCTGTCATAAACTTCAGTACCTTCAATTATCCAGTGGCCTTTACCATGTCAAATTCCCCCCTGTTTTCCTCGGTGTTTTCCTTAAAAATTCCTTCAGTTGTAAAGTTTCCACTTAACTCCTTCGACTGTGTATGTTTACCTGACTAACTCACCGGTCTTGTCAAAAATTTTCATTCTTCATACGATAGAGTCTTCAATCCCACTTTTCTTTAAGGATCAGGTGTTTCACTTAATAACGTTTACAGTACCTTCTACTTCCAAAGTGTACATCTCCAGTGACTACAGAATCTCGTCAAATATCTGTTCAGTCTAACGTCACCTAACCTATCACTCACACTGTACTCCTTCATCTTCGTTTCCCATATCCAATTCCTTAAGGGACCAATCCCTTGATCTAGGGTGTACGACGTTGATTTCTAGGGTGTACAACATTAATTCTGGACCGTGTCGGTTTATTCTTAAAAAAAATTTTTTTCTTCAAGAGAGAAAGAATTCTTTTCCGTCCTCTCCCCGCCATACTCGATGAAAGGGGTTTCAAAACGTTTCATCTCCTTTATTACGACATATGTATTCATTCCTTAAAATAAACAATAATAATAACTAATGAATTATTGAGGAACCAGGGTATAATGAACTTAAAGTGTGAAGGTAGTAAAGAGACCAATGGTGATGGAGATTACGTGGTCACAGAGAAGGGTTTAGATTGATTGTATTGACTTTCGTGTCTTACAACCAATAAACCCAACACCTACTGAACAAAATGAACCAACACACAAAACTTACGGAGTCTAAGACAGAAACTTTCTTCCCGGTATCTGGTGGGGACAACGGGGTTGAGGTAGTAGACAAAAGGTGCTTATGTTTTCGTAAGTAAAGGGTCTGGTTAAGTCGTTTTATATCCTCAAGAAACCAAGAATCGTTCAGCTCATGGGACAGACGGATCCGAAGAGAGGAAGGAAGGGGGTTTGAGAACCGTCCGTCTAGAGTCTCTTCTTTACTCGACGGTGAGATTTAGAAGGCCTTATATTACAGGGTCTGCCTCTCAGACGTGTCAAGACTTCACTCGACTTAGTCAGATCGTAAAAAGGTCGCTCCCGACCTCTATTAGTTGTGGCGGCGGCAGGTGGACACGTGTCCTTCTACGGATGTCGGTGAGGTCACTGCTACTTTGTCGGGTGGTCCTGCGGGTCCTGGTCACTTCACATCCTTGCCGGACAAACCGAAGGACGACTTGCACCCTTCTCAATCGAACTTCTTGTATGGGGGTTTGTTCACTCAGGTACCAAAATCAGTTTGGGGTTTCCTAAAGAAGGGGTTTCCTTCATCGCCTCCCAGATCAAATGGTTAAGTGTATTCTACACACATGAGTCAGGGTTTAGCGGTCGGGACCCGGAGGACAACGAGTTCCATAGGTAGAAAGTCAAGGTGGGTAAACGAACCTTGGGTGGGTTCCAGGGAGGGACTCGGGTAGTATGGAAAGTTCAACAAGCACCACTACACAAAGACATACATAACGTGTGTCCACAGGACATCTTTAAGGGCGTCAAGCATGGCTCAAGCTAACATGAACAAATCGACCAGTTGGCACATCCACTGGTGAGACCTGCCACGTACTCCAAGGCGGTGGGTACTCCGACAGAAGCCGACCTTTAAATGTTTCCTCGAAGGTAAGTGTCGGTGAAGCTTCTTCTGTGCCCGAAGGCTCGGGAGTCCTCCGTTGAGCGTCGGGTCCCTCGTCGCTTACTAGTCTCCTTGACATCCATCCCCTAAGTCCTAGTCCCCTGTCACACCTTTTCCACAGTCCACACTCCCCCTTTACCTCTAGTCCCACATTCCACCTGGTCCCTGTCCCTAAGGGTTGTCCCTGGGGGAGCTTCAGAACGGTTCGTCCTTTTCCCGGACTGCCTTTCATGTCATGCAGTCGATCCTATGGCTGAGAAGAGGTCGGAGTTCGTGGGTGGGTCGTTTAGTCGTTTCCGTTGCGGCCCGCCCCTGTGGGTAGGGTCATGAGCCGGGGCGGAGCAAGAAGGTATTCGGGCGGGGGGAGCAATACCGGGCGGGTGTCCGGTGCGGAGGGTGGAGTTCCCGGGCGGGAGCGGTCGGGGGCGGGGGCACACGCAGTGAGTGTCCAGTGCGGGGCGAGGACCACGTGGTGGACGTGGTTCGGGTGCTTGAGGAGGTCCATCGCTAAGTCCATAGAGAAGCACTCACGGGTCGACAGCCCGAGGACGTTCCCGACGTCGACAACCTAGCTCTGCAACACCGGACCCGGAAGGTCGTGCACGCAGTCCTGGGGGGGGTCGCAGCGCAACGGAGCCACGGTGTGAACTCTCCCCAACGCCTTCATCCTCTGGACCTAGTAAACCTCGAGGTTGCCCGGACCCCCTCCTTCAGTCTCGCAGACCAGGCCCGGCCGCACCCTCCCCAGTCGCACATTGAGCTCTATTATTAGGGGGTGGGTCTCAAGTCGGCGGGTGGAAGAACCGGGAAATATTTGTATTTAACGGGAGGGTGAGAAGGTGGGTAAACTGCGACAGTTCATTGGGACAGTCCTCGCGTCCTGTCCCCAATAATAGAAACCAAATGTCCACTCCTTTGACTCCGATCTGCACGTCTTCGGTCAACGGAGTCCTATTAGGTCTGTTCACCTTCTCGGTGAGACTGGAGGAAAGTTCGAGAGTGGGGAAGGAGGGGGGTGGGGGGGAGGGATAGGGGGGCGGTAAAGGTCAACCAATAATTTAGGACCACCGAGTCTGTGGACGTTACTCCCTCTGGACCCAAGTTAGGGACCCAGGTCTTCTAGGGGACCTCTTCCTTTACCGTTGGGTGAGGTCATAAGAACGGACCCTTAAGGGTTCCTGTCTCCTCGGACCACCCGATGTCAGGTACCCCAACGTTTCTTAGCCTGTGCTGACTCCCTGATTGTGTAAAAGTGTACTTCTGGGCTAAAGTAGAGGATAAGAGACGGACAAGACGGCGACGGGATGAAGTCCGGAATCAGGAAGAGTAGACCTGACCTCATCACTAAAGGAGCAGGGGAGGTGAGTAGGAAATCAGAGTGGGGAAAAATAGACTGGAGGTGGCCCGGGTCTCTATTGTAATGTAGGAAGACGAATTTTAGAAGGTCCCTGTGTGAGGAGTTAGTTGTCGTTGCTGTTATTATCGACGACGACGACGATTCAGCGAAGTCAACACAGGCTGAGACACGCTGGGGTATCTGCCGTCGGGTGGTCCGAGGCGTCAGGGACCCTAAGGGGTCCGTTCTTGTGACCTCACCCAACGGTAACGGAAGAGGTTACGTACTTTCACTTTCACTTCAGCGAGTCAGCACAGGTTGAGAAACGCTGGGGTACCTGACGTCGGATGGTCCGAGGAGGTAGGTACCTTAAAAGGTCCGTTCTCATGACCTCACCCAACGGTAACGGAAGAGGCTTATTACCGATAATTCACGAATAATACTGGACTCGTGATATGAAACGTACGTGATAATAGAATAAACACGGAAGGAGGGTAATTCAACTACATCATCGATGATAATAATTGGGGTAGGTATACCTTTTGTCTGTTTACCGTATCCTCTCAATTCTAATCGTACGTCCCGCAGACTTAGGTCGTGAGAATCGGTGAGCTGATGTGACAGAGGGATATTCGATAGACAGATATCTTAGCTAGGTTTCAGAAATCGGACTGTAAGTTTCGAAGGGCTTCCGACCAAGGGTGTGGGTGGTGGGGACAGAGAGGGAGGAGGGTCGAGAAACCCAGAGAAGGGATACGAATCTATCATGAAGTCATGAACCTCAGACAGTACGACCGAAAGCCGACTGTACACTTATCGTACCGTCCCAACGAGACGGAGAACCGTTTGAAGATAAGTACGAAATTCCGGGTCGAGATAACGGGAGAGGAATCTCTGCAAAAGGATTACGAAGAGGAGAAATGGGAGGGTATGTGTCACTCAGTTAAAGTTACTAGGGTCTAAGACGTATTGACAGAAGTTTGTGTGTCTGAAGGTAGGGAGAACCGTGACCTTAGTACAGACTAATAGAGACGGAGGATGTGGACGGTTCCCGGACCGTACCTTGACCACGGGTCTCTTACAGACTCCTCCCTTACTCAGGGTCAAACATTTAGACCCCCACAGAGACAGGTACAGACGTAGACTCTTCAACACGAGACATAGACATCTACACTTATTCATATAGACACACCCAGTGGGGGTCTGTTCCAAGAATGGACGATCCACTGGTCAGAGGAAACATTTTACCTCTATTATCATAATGGGTGGAACGTTTCTAAAACAACTCCAATTCACTCAGTTATATGCATAATTCACATCACTCGTGAGTAACTTATGACCAATAAACGACAGAGAGACCCCGTCCCCCACCCCCTCGTTAATATTACGTCCCATCTTTGAGGGGAAGAGACGAATTCACGTCGGTGACACTGTCGGACTAGGGGTGACTCAAAAGGATGACTGACGTCGAACAACGAGGGGACTCAAAGGGGAGTGGTCAGAAGGAGGTGGTAGAGATCGGAGGAGAAGACGGAGGGTCAAGAGTCAGGATCAGAAAGGGGGTTTGAGGGTAGTGAAGAGGGTCAGAGAGAGTAAGGAAGATAGAGAGCAGAGTAGAGAAAAGGGTAGAAGGGATTTGAGTGGAGGTAGGTGGTAGTGGGAGTCTGGAGAGGGAGAGGTCTGAAGTGGGTGGGTGGAGAGGGGAGAGGGGTACCGATTAAGAGAGTGGGAAAGATGGTCGGGGAAAGGGTAAACAGATCGAAACAAAGGGAGATCGGAGGAGGTAGAGGGGGAAGGGTCCTCGATTTGACATTGAAGGAGTGGAACCGAACCCCTGTGTTTGGTCAGGGGTCCTAGCGGAAGGGAGAACTCTCTAGGTCGACCGACGTCCGGGTCTTGGATCCCCTATTTGAGAGGAGACCAGAACGGGCCCGTGGGTCTATCCGACTCAGGGTCCTTGGTAGGGTCCTGTCCTGTATACGGGAACTGAGTGGTAGACTCCGAAGGACCGACGCCTCCCGGGTCGGCCCGTCCTCGTCACCGTCGTCCCCGTCGTCACACCAGTTGTAAGACACGACTCTAAGAGTTGGGGTGGGCCCGAGAACCGAGACCGTCTGACCCCCGAGGCGGTCGACGACGGATCCCCTTCTTCTTTACTCCTGACAAACCCTCCCCTCCTCCGACCTTCCACCGGTCCCGAACCCTCCTCTTTCTCCCGCCGTCCGAATATTTCACAATAAGAATGGCAGAGTAAAGGATGACCCCCCGGCCGGAGGGAGAAGGGGAGGGAGACGGGGCGGGCCGTAGTGTGGGAGGGCGGGTCTGGACGGAAAAGGGAAAAGGGACCCGGCGAAGGTTCCTTGTCACTCGCCTTTTCCCCCTCTTCCCGGTCTCTCTTCAGGACGGGAGCGACTCAGTCCCCCACCCCGTAGATGAATCTCGTCTAAAATCCTACAACTCTAGTCGTACGAAGACTACCCCTTTGACTCCGGGTCTCTAATGGGTTTCACATATGTAGTACCACTACTGTCTAGGTCCCAATCTTAAGTCAAAAGGTTATACAACTGATGTAAAATAGCCTTAAAAATCATTTATCATTAATATGTCAGTCCCTAGAACAAGAGTCTTTATCAGTGTTTTACTGCTATTTCGTCGAAGTACGTCGTAACAAACTTAGTCCTCTCTTAATATTTGGTAGATTAAGAGTCATCTCTTGACCAAGGAACGTCATTATAAAAAGCTTTACTTCAGTGTTTGATAATCATCCGTCACTTCTGTTAATCCGTCGAATAATAATCGTCCCAAAAAGGAAACTTACTTTATCTTGTCATATTTTTATAAGTTACGTAGTGGGAATTAGTCCCATTTATAATAAAGTACTTTGTAAACAACTTGACATGTACACACACATAACCAAAACACGCACATCCAAAGATACTACCTATAATTCATCGTCATATTTCACATAAAGAATGAGATCCTTCGTTTATGTCATTCAGGGGATATGTGTTTACTCAAGACAAAACTCTCACGCCAACATTCAGGTTACTTCCATCGGACCCATGGGTTGATTGTGCTAACCGATATATCATGACACGACATTATCCAAAGATTATGAAAAGTCTGTTTATTTCGTTTGTGTTTTTTATTTTTTTTAACATTAGAAGACCATGTCAAGGAACCCGTCATGTCACCATGTTACATTGTCAACCGTATATCCCTGACCGTATGTACAAACCTAGAAACTTGTAAACGTTGAACGTTTAAGTATGCATTCCTTGAATGATGGTTACGGGTGAGATAGAAGTAGTATAATGAATCGTGATGGACTTTAATATAATGAATGAGTAAATGTACCAAATAACAGACTTACAGGGTAGTCTTACATTCGAGGTACTCCTATCTCCGATAGGTAGAATAAACGAAGATATGGATCTTGCCACGTTTATTATCGTATTATTTATTATTTGTAGTCGATCACCTCCTGTCTTACTCTATCAATATTCTACATCTTTAGTAGTTCTCATTCAATACCTTGTAATACATGTCAAATCTTGGTGACTGCACAGTTGGTATATGTGTCGTTGATTTGTTGGATAAAGAAACACCCTCATTTACTTAGACCTTCCTATATGTAGTTTATCTCGTTACCAAATAGAGGTCCCTCCCCGGACTCTAATTTTCTCACACACACACACACACACACACCATATACACAATTCCTACCGTCAAAACACTTTCCAAAAGAGATAAAACACTTCCTAAAATAGTAAGATAGACATAACAAACTTGTAAAACGTAGATCTTACACTAGTACATAGAGAACAACTTAATTTTTATCTTCAAAGTCATTGTTTGACACCATCTTCTTCCGCCGTTTAGTGGTACTCGATTACACAACTGTACTCTGGGACTATTTACTTTTTTCCTTCACACCTTGTTGTGTATATCGTAACGACACGACATAAATCAACGGGTCAGCACAGACTGAGAAACGCTGGGGAACCTGACATCGGGTGGTCCGAGGAGACAGATACCCCTAAGAGGTCCGTTCTTATGACCTCACCCAACGGTACGGGAGGAGGTCCCCTAGAAGGGTTGGGTTTCTACCTTGGGTGCAGAGGGTGTATATCGTGACCCAACCGGTTTTTCAAGTAAGTTTAAAAAGACATTCTATAATGTCTTTTTGGGTTTGTTTGAAAAACCGGTTGGGTTATTTTAAGGTAAATTAAAATCAAATTTTAAAATGAAGACAGGTACATTAGGTATATATTAAGTTGATAATATAATTTTCTTTGAAATGCACACATGGATACATAAACATATACGTATCTCTTTTTACGGACGTTCCCTAGTCATCTCTCATGGAGACCCTTTACCCTAATCCATTTCCCGACTACCCCCCTAAAATTGAAAAATAAAATGTATGACAAAGAGTCTCCCTCTCAACTACAGTATCTTAACCCCGTCTGAAACCCATGTATGGTCCGAGGGTCAAAGACTCGACTTTTATACGTCCTCATAGGTATGAGTGGAGAGTCGATAACATTTTGTTGTATCTTTATTGTTAAAAAAGGTCGAGTAGTTTTGTTAGATCAGACCTCCTCTTCTACCCGGAACAAAAGGACTTGATCCCGAGTCTTTTTCGTCTTAAATTCAGTGACGGTTAATATAACAGAGTAGAAAATATGTTTTAAGTCTAGTCAAGTCTAGTCAACGAGTCAGCACAGGCTGAGAAACGTTGGGGTACCTAACGTCGGACAGTCCGAAGGGACAGGTAGTGGTTGAGGGTCTCGAATGAGTTTGAGTACAGATAGTTCAGTCACTACGGTAGGTTGGTAGAGTAGGAGACAATAGGGGAAGAGGAAGACGGAAGTTAGGAAGGGTCGTAGTCCCAGAAAAGATCACTCAGTCAAGAAGTGTAGTCCATCGGTTTCATAACCTCAAAGTCGTAGTCAGGAAGGTTACTTATCAGTCCTGACTAAAGGAAATCCTAACTGACCAACCTAGAGGAACGTCAGGTTCCCTGAGAGTTCTCAGAAGAGGTTGTGGTGTCAAGTTTTCGTAGTCAAGAAGCCGTGAATCGAAAGAAATATCAGGTTGAGAGTGTAGGTATGTACTGATAACCTTTTTGGTTTCGAAACTGATCTACCTGGAAACAACTGTTTCATTACAGATACGAAAAATTATACGACGGATCCAACCAGTATTGAAAAGAAGGTTCCTCGTTCGCAGAAAGTTAAAGTACCGACGTTAGTGGTAGACGTCATTAAAACCTCGGGGGGTTTTATTTCAGTCGGTGACAAAGGTGACAAAGGGGTAGATAAAGGGTACTTCACTACCCTGGTCTACGGTACTAGAAGCAAAAGACTTACAACCCAAAATTCGGTTGAAAAAGTGAGAGGAGAAAGTGAAAGTAGTTCTCCGGGAAATCACGAAACGAAAGACGGTGTTCCCACCACAATAGACGTATAGACTTCAATACTATAAAGAAGACCGTTAGAACTAAAGTCGAACACGAAGTAGGTTGGGTCACAAAGAGTACAACATGAGACGGATATTCATGAGACGTATATTTAAGTATGTTTTAATCATACTTTATTAAGTATGAACTTCTCCAGTAAGTGTGGACTTCTTAAAATAGTGTATATGTGTGTTCGGGGGTCGTAAGTCGTATTCCTCATTTTATAATGGTTATATTAACTTCGGGGAAGATATGAGGAGGCATTACGTAGAGAGAGGGGGTACCGGGTGGTGGTTTCATTGGTGATTAGTCTTAAACAATAAAAAATGTCGGAATGTAAAGACATAAGGATATACCGTATACGTAAATGAGAATTCATTATATACGTTTATAATGACGTATTATAAGACGTTTATAATGACGTTTTTAAGACGTTTTCAACCCGAAATACATTCACCATAACTTCACGAACATAAGGAGACGTCAAACGAGAAAAAGTGGACCGTATAATTATTCCAAGTAAGTGCGACGGTACACAACCAGATAAGTAAAGGTGACGAAATACTGTACGGTACTAATACTTGCATAGTGTTAAATAAATAGGTAAAAGGACAACAATCTGTAAAGTCAGAAAAAAAAGATCCACAAATGATAATATTTGTTGTACTTACAAGAATATTTGTAAAAGAACACGTACACACCCTCTCGAAAACATCTATGTTTGGACCCTCACCTTAACGACTCAGCATCCCATATACGTGTAGAAGTCAAACTAACCTATAGCGATTCTCAGCCTGTACTGACTCGTCGAAGTGAAAAGTGAAAAGGGAAAGTACGTGACCCCTTCCTTTACCGTTGGGTGAGGTCACAAGAACGGACCTCTTAGGGTCCCTGGCCCCTCGGACCACCCGACGGCAGATACCCCGGCGTGTCTCAGCCTGTGCTGACTTTACTGAATCGTCACTCAAACACGTGAAAACGAGACGGAAAACAGAGGGAACCCCCGAACTTCCCATGAAACCCTATTTCATATACTAACTTGGTTAAACCTTAACTTCCGACACTCAGAAACTAGATTCATCTATCCCGGACCCAATGATCCTAATAATTTCACCTAGGTATGGTCTTGAAGGGACCACCAGGTCACAAATTCTGAGGTACGAATGTTACGTCCCCTACTCCCAGTCCCTCCCTTGATTGTATGTGTACGATTCACCGGTTTTTGTATTTAATTTTTTATTTATGTTTAAAATTTTTCACCTAGGTAAGGTTATGTGTGTCTCGATTAATGTCTCTCCAGAAAGAATGGTTCGATTCTAGACAGCACCTGTGTCACTGTCGCCGGTGTCGACAAAGAGTTCGTGGGAGAAGTGTGTGGTCACGGGACTTTTAATTCGTCGTCTCTACCGTTAATAATATCCATTGTAAATAGCACCGATCCTTGTCAAAATTATAGAAATGTGTTTATTAGAGTGTAATAAGTATACGGTCGGGATGGTCCATCCAAAATAATTACAGTAAAATATTTATTTCTTTGTCTCCGAAGCTCTCCCATTTACTGAATGGATTCAAGTCAAGTCAAGTCAACGAGTCAGCACAGGCTGAGAAACACTGGGGTACTTGACGTCGTGTGGTCCGGAGGGACAGGTAGTGGTTGAGGTCCTCAGGTGGGTCTGGGTACAGGTAGCTCAGTCACTACGGTAGGTTGGATTCTAGTATGTCGTTTTCGAGATTATACTTTGGTGTAGAGAGACTACGACTTCAAGTACTTAAATTCGCGGTGTATCATAGAGTTTTTAACCCCCTCGATTGAGAGGTAGTTATATAAAAACTTGTGTACGAAGGTTGTACGAACTTATATAGTACGGTTTTCAAGTATGGTTCACAATCTGGGAATATCGAAGGAGACCCCATCCATCGGGGTCCGAGTAACAGAGGTACACTGTTTAACCTATTAATTTTGTCTTTCCCATTACTTGAACGGGTTCCAGTGTCTTGACTCTTCACGTCTCGTCCCTGACCTTGAACTTCTCCTACCCTATACCCTACCCCGTGTTCTTCTTATTCCCTACTCCTTCGACCATTAACCCCCGTCGAGTTCCCCACAAGGGTAAGGGAAAGATTTCGGTCCCTACTCTCACCATTCTCTTCACTTTACGACGTGAACCTCGGTCTCGGAGACGACGCAGACCGGACCCACCGGCTCCCCCGTCTTTTGGTGGTTCGTCTCACCCGTGCCCCGGTCTGCGACTATAAACTGACTCTGGATTCTTACTCCCAGGACACTCACTTCCCTTCACTTCCTTTGCTCCTCTCGTGGACGTCCCCTTTCTATTCCCTCTGTCCTTCGACTCACCCCCGGTCGTAACCACGTCGGGGTCACCCACTCCTCTCCGGGACGGTCCCGGCGTCCTCGATCCGACTCGACCCTTGACCGTCCCACGGGCCGACCTGAAGTCTCCTGGTCGGGAGACGGAGACACACTCGATGATTTCTCTCCGTCGAATTGGTTTGTCCGGGTTGAGTCTATTGTTGTTTATTGTTCTCTCACACGAAGGAAGTCCCTAGTGGAGGGGGACTCCTACACTTTTTTATTGTTATTGTGCATAACTTCGAATAATACACGATTTGCAATTCAGTCATCTCATGAACACAAAATAAGAGTGATCACGGGATACTTTCGATACTTCCGCGTCAGTAATGAGGGTAAAGTGTCTACTCCTGTATCTCCGTTCCTTGTCACTTGACTGGACGACCTTCTGTGGGTCGACCGTTTCTGTCTAGAATTTAGGTCTACTGGACATAGGGTTTATACGAAAGAATTGATACTTCGGTAGGATTTTCCCATTTACTCTACTGAGTATGTTTCATGGTCTTGTGTCATGAATAAATCATCCACCTTCTCTATTCTTTCCTTAACCGAAACCCCCGTCGTTTGTCTTGACTGACATATCGTCTTCTTACCTCCTATCTATAATTTATCCTAAAGGACTTTCTCTCCGTTTCCTTATCTCTATTTAGAATCGGTTCTAAAGTGGGACATGTGTGAGCGTGTCGAGTTGAATCCTTTGTACTTTTCTACGGGGATTTCATCCTACAAAGGTCGAGGACGGAAGGGTCGTTCACCACCTTCGGATCGTAAGGACCGAACCGTGGACGGGTAGAAAGGTCGGAATAGAAAGGTACATAAGGTCAGAGTCGGTTTAGACGAGGAGAACCAAAGGACTCGTCTCTTGTGTGTTTACAATAGAAAAGTGAAATAGAACAGAAATCTATTTGTCTTCAAAGATTATTAGTTAAAATAGTAGAAAAGACAATCAGACCCTTTAGGAAGGGATGGGACCCTAGTACTTCTATAAGAGGATAGATAAAAGTTTTCGAAATATCAATATAGAAAACAGAAATCCACATACCACACTTTATCTCTAGTTCTAATCAAAGGAAATACACCTATCGGTTAACAGGGTTGTGGAGAAGAACTTTCAGACGGGAAGGAATGATTAAACGTCACTGTAGACACTAAATGTCAATCAAAGAAAACAAAGTTACCGGATAAGAAGAGAGGGACGGGGTTACGGTGTAAGAGAGTTGATCATATTTGTATTATGTAGAAGTTTAGGCATTATGTAGACAAAGTTTAGGACTTTCTACTACGACACTTTCACGACGTGAGTTTTACGGTCGTTTAAACCTTTTGAGTCGTCACCGGTGTCCTGACCTTTTCCAGTCAAAAGTAAGGTCAAGGTTTCTTTCCGTTACGTTTTCTTACGAGTTTGATGGTGTGTTAACGTGAGTAGAGTGTTCGATCATTTCATTACGAGTTTTAAGAGGTTCGGTCCGACGTCGTTATGCACTTGGTACTTGAGGGACTACAAGTTCGACCAAAATCTTTTCCGTCTCCTTGGTCTCTAGTTTAACGGTTGTAGGAGACCTAGTACCTTTTTCGTTCTCTCAAGGTCTTTTCGTAGATAAAGACGAAATAACTGATACGGTTTCGGAAACTGACACACCTACTGTTATTTGACACCTTTTAAGACTTTCTCTACCCTTATGGTCTGGTGGATTGGACGGAGAACTCTTTAGACATACGTCCAGTCCTTCGTTGTCAATCTTCACCTGTACCTTGTTGTCTGACCAAGGTTTATCCTTTTCCTCATATAGTTCCGACATATAACAGTGGGACGAATAAATTGAATATACGTCTCATGTAGTACTCTTTACGACCTGACCTTCTTTGTGTTCGACCTTAGTTCTAACGGCTCTCTTTATAGTTATTGGAGTCTATACGTCTACTGTGGTGGGAATACCGTCTTTCACTTCTCCTCGATTTTTCGGAGAACTACTTTCGCTTTCTCCTCTCGCTTTTTCAACCGGATTTCGAGTTGTAAGTCTTTTGCTTCTAGTACCGTAGGCCAGGGTAGTGAAGTACCCTTTATCTACCCCTTTGTCACCTTTGTCACAGTCTGAAATAAAAAGACCCGAGGTTTTAGTGACGTCTACCACTGACGTCGGTACTTTAATTTTCTCCGAATGAGGAACCTTCTTTTCAATACTGGTTGGATCTATCATATAAGTTTTCGTCTCTGTAATGAAACGGCTGATTCCAGGCAGATCAGTTCCGATACCAAAAAGGACACCAGTACATACCTACACTCTCAACCTGACACTTCTTCCGACTCGCGGCTTCTTAACTACGAAAACTTGACACCACAACCTCTTCTGAGAACTCTCAGGGAACCAGACGTTCCTCTAGGTTGGTCAGGTAAGACTTCCTCTAGTTGGGACCCTAAAGAAACCTTCCTTACTACGACTTCGACTTGGAGGCCATGAAACCGGTGGAGTACTCTTCTCAACTGAGTAACCTTTTCTGAGACTACGACCCTCCCTAACCCCCGTCCTCCTCTTCCCCTGCTGTCTCCTACTCTACCGACCTACCGTAGTGCCTGNGACCCTAAAGAAACCTTCCTTACTACGACTTCGACTTGGAGGTCATGAAACCGGTGGAGTACTCTTCTCAACTGAGTAACCTTTTCTGAGACTACGACCCTCCCTAACCCCCGTCCTCCTCTTCCCCTGCTGTCTCCTACTCTACCGACCTACCGTAGTGCCTGAGCTACCTACACTCAGACTCACTTGAGGCCCTCGACCACTACCTGTCCCTCCGGACCGAACGACGCTAAGTACCCCAACGTCTCTCAACCTGTGCTGACTCGCTGACTTGACTTGACTTGACTTATGTAGAAGTATAGAACGTTTAGTTCAGAAGGGTGGAACAAAAAACTCTCACAGACAACTTGAAGACATGTATTTAAAACCTTAGTAAAATTGTTCAGTAAACCTAAAATCAACGATAATAATTAAGTATATTGTACAATTACCGAAACCCCTTTAACTGTAGAAGTGTTATAACTTAGTAGATTGTGGACTATCTCATATATAGTAGTAAATAAATATAGAGACGATCACAGGGTCACTGTTTCTTGGGGATCACTATGTCTTAGGTGGACGGTTACGTCCTCTACGTCCTCTGTACTCAAGTTAGGGGTCCACCCCTTCTAGGGGACCTCATCCTTTACCGTCGGGTGAGGTCATAAGAACGTACCTTTTAAGGTACCTCTCTCCTCGGACAGTCCGATGTCAGGTACCCCAGTCTTTCTCAGCCTGTACTAACTCGTTGACTTGTTCGTACGACGATCCCAGAGGGTCACAATATACTCAAAGAGAGATCTGTAGAACGGGTATAAAACAATCTAAGGGAGGGATCCAGGAAGTATAAAATTTTACAATAACTGTCACCACCGACACTTTCAGTAAGTCAGCACGGGCTGGGAAACACTGGGGTGCCTGATGTGTCAGGTACCTTAAGAGGTCCGGTCTTATGACCTCACCCATCGGAAAGGGTAGAGGTCCCCTAGAAGGGTTGGGTCCTTAGCTTGTGTCCAGAGGGTGTAATGTCCCCCTAAGAAATGGTCGACTCGGTGTTACCATAAATATTCTTTAAAGTACAAGAATGGTAAATAACGACATATATCTTTATAACCCTGAAGGGAATACCAGGTCACCAATTGGGACCAGGTCTTTCTAAGGTGTACGACACCCTGTTGATTCGGGTACTTGGTGTTGATGACTCAGGTACGAGACCTCTGAATTTCGGACACGAGACTCGGTGTACGGCGTTGACTCGAACTCGTGGGATTTGGGATACGAGACGTCGCTCCCTTCGGTGGTGTCACTCTTAGGACATGTGATGCTGATCTCTCATCGGGGGTGAGCGACGTTGCTCTCTTTCGGACGGACGTCGTTGTTTCTGAGTCACATCGGTTTTTATTTATTTATTAATTTTATGACTAAAAAAAACAACGTAACTAAAACATATATCTTTGGAATTAATTGACAAAATAAATAAGGTTATTAAAACCCCATAAGAAAATCTAAAAGATGTACGTATCGGTGTAGTGATCATCTATCACTTTCAAAATAAGGAAGGAAGGATTAAAAATATATCGAAAAAGAATTGAATAACAAAACCGAGACTAGAGATCATGTTACAATTTATCTTTACTATCTTTTATATCTACTCATAAGAACAGTAAAAGAACTGAAATTTTTCCTTTCAAAAAAAATACTACGAACAACATATATTTTTTTTATCTATGGGAAATTACCGTATTTCTTCCAAGAAAAATAAAGTAAACGACTTAAAAATAGTATTTAGAAAACTCAAAAAGTTTAAGAAATAATAGTAGATTACTTTACTAGTATGCTAAAAGGTAGAAATTAAACAATTACCCCGTTTACCTAAGTTAAAGATCACAATTTGTTTGGAACATTACAACTTGTCAAGAAGTACTCCATAATAGTTATATTGCATACAAAATGACAAGACTACAAAAAGAGTTGAAAGGGTTTACCTCTCACTCAGGAAGTCTCGAGAGGAACCTATAGTGGAGGAAGACTTTCGGAAGGTCGAACGGGGGTCGATACCTTGGTTACCTTGTGACGGAGGGATACATCGAAGCAATAACGATATAACAGTGAAAAATAGGGGAACAGAAGAGAGTACCTGATATTTGAAGAACTCACTAGAAACACGTGAGAAGAGTCGGGAGAAGGAGGAGGGTCCTGGGTCTCGTCTCCACCTTAGTTCACATTGTGGCTCCTACTCCGGTATCCAAGACCCCATCTCGACGGACCCGAGTGTAGAGTCGAACCGGTGAACAATCGACACCCTAAATCCAGTACGGTGAACCGAGGGACTCGGGTAGACAATTTATCCCTCTTATTATCATGGATTGAGTATTTCAACAAAACTCCTATAAAAAGAACAATAGAATCAGGTATCACTAACGGTGATGTCAGATACGAAGAGAGAGAGAGAAAAAAGACACGAAACGAACGAGACTTGATGGGTGCTAAATAAAGGTTCTCAGAGGAAAAAGAAAAAAAAAAGTGGTGTGGTGACGAACACCCTAGTCGAACATCCTAGAATCAAGGGGTTGGTCCCTAGGTCCCTAAATTTGACCCGGTGTCGTCACTTTCGTGACTGAAGACTGGTGACCTGATGGTCCTTTGAAGAATAAAGGTTCCCGAAGACTCTCGGTAGAGTAGAAGGAAACAAAGGAGATTTTGATAAGAATTCGACGAAACAAGAAAGTAAGTCACCCGTAAATAACTTGTTAATGACACACGATCCTGGACTTCGTCTGTTGGTTCGTCTCCTCTCTCTGTATCTCCGTCAGTGACTATTGTGTTACACTATTTACAATTCTCTCTCCCGGTCCCTCTACCTCCTGATCCCGACCCCTCGTACCTACCCCTAACTCAAATACACTATCTCAGGAGATTAAATCGGACCCATAATCTCTTCTGAAGAGACTCCCGAACTACGGATTCGACCAGGACCTCCCACTCATTTCCTACCCTCCACCCCCCTTCCGTCTTCCACACCCTTTTCACTAGAGTTTATCTTCCTCTTTTACGTTTTCTTTTATTACGTTTTTCTCTTTCTTATATTGTACGAACTCTTTAACCATCTGAGTAACCTTTTCTGGGACTACGGCCCTCCCTAACTCCCGTCCTCCTCTTCCCCTGTTGTCTCCTACTCTACCGACCTACCGTAGTGGCTGAGCTACCTGTACTCAAACTCATTTGAGGCCCTCAACCACTACCTGTCCCTCCGGACCGCACGACACTAAGTACCCCAGTGTTTCTCAGCCTGTTCTGACTCGCTGACTTGACTTGACTTGAATTCGTACTGGTTAAACGGAACTAAGTACCTATATTGTAAAGTCCAAGGATACGTTACAACGAGAAATGTCGTAGCCTGAAACGAAGATAGTGGTCAGTGTAGGTGTTGCCCCACAACGAAAACGAAACCGAGGTCAAGAAGTAAGAAAGACCTCAATAAAGAGGTGACTAGAGGTCGCCGTATAACCCGTGGATGACTGTATCCCTCAAGTAGAAAGTCACGGGATAGAAAAAGGGAAAAATATGACAAGTACCCCAAGAGTTCCGTTCTTATGATTTCACCAAACGGTAAGGGAAGAGGTCATCTGGTGTAAAACAGTCTTGAGAGGTGGCACTGGGTAGGTAGAACCCACCGGGATGTACCGTACCGAGTATCAAAGTAACTCAATCTGTTCCGACACCAAGTACACTAGTCTAACTAATCAAAAGACACTAACACCAAAAGTCAGACAGAAGGGAGACTACCTCTTCCTATTCTCCGAATACCTTCGAAGGACTACCCTCTCTGACTGTCTTAGACCAAGACTACCCGCCCCAGTCCGAGTCATTTAGAAATTAGGTCAGAAGACGACTACCCACCCCGACACAAGGGACGGACAATAACTGGACCCCGGTTTGATACCACCTCCATTACTTCCATTACCGCTGGAGGAAGTTTTCCAGGGTACTTTCGTGACGCTGTGAGTCACGGGGATTGGGACGTCGTCCGGCGGCGGCCCGTGACGGCTGGGTGCGGAGGCGACCTCTGAGGACCTGTGAGGGTCCGTTCAGACCCAGTCAGAGAACACCCCAGTGACGAGGAAAGAGGACCGAGGACCACGTGTGTTCAAAGACAAACACGGGAGGTCATCAGATAAAGGGTCAGGACACATTCGAGACCGTCGAGATATCACCTCAATTACCTCTGGAGGAGGTTCTCCCGAATACGGTACGGGTTCAGACGTCGTGGGTCTCGAGGACGGGGACACCGTCAGGTGACGACTGCGTGTGGAGGTGTCAAGTCAAGTCAAGTCAGCGAGTCAGCACAGGCTGAGAGACGTTGGGGTACTTAGCGTCGTGCGGTCCGGGGGGACAAGTAGTGGTTGAGGGCCTCAAGTGAGTCTGAGTGTAGGTAGCTCAGGCACTACGGTAGGTTGGTAGAGTAGGAGACAGCAGGGGAAGAGGAGGACGGGGGTTAGGGAGGGTCGTAGTCTCAGAAAAGGTTACTCAGTTGAGAAGAGTACTCCACCGGTTTCATGACCTCAAAGTCGAAATCGTAGTAAGGAAGGTTTCTTTAGGGTCCCGACTAGAAGTCTTACCTGACCAACCTAGAGGAACGTCAGGTTCCCTGAGAGTTCTCAGAGGAGGTTGTGGTGTCAAGTTTTTGTGGTTAGAAGTCGCGAGTCGGAAGAAGTGTCAGGTTGAGAGTGTAGGTATGTACTCGTGTCCTTTTTGGTATCGGAACTGATCTACCTGGAATCAGCCGTTTCATTACAGAGACGAAAACTTATACGATAGATCCAACCAGTATTGAAAGGAAGGTTCGTCATTTGCAGAAAATTAAAGTACCGACGTCAGTGGTAGACGTCACTAAGGCCTCGGGTCTTTTTATTTCCGACTGTGATAAAGGTGACAAAGGGGTAGATAAAGGGTACTTCACTACCCTTGTCTACGGTACTAGAAGCAAAAGACTTACAACTCGAAATCCGGTTGAAAAAGTGAGAGGAGAAAGTGAAAGTAGTTCTCCGAAAAATCAAGGAGAAGTGAAAGACGGTATTCCCACCACAGTAGACGTATAGACTCCAATAACTATAAAGAGGACCGTTAGAACTAAGGTCGAACACAAAGAAGGTCAGGTCCCAAAGAGTACTACATGAGGCGTATATTCAATTTATTCGTCCCACTGTTATATATCGGAACTACATCAGGAAAAGGATAAACCTTGGTCAGACAACAAGGTACAGGTCAAGATTGACAACGAAGGACTGGACGTATGTCTAAAGAGTGTCCTCTGTAAATTTGTATCAAGACAGAGTCAGAGACACCCCAGAGACCCAGGACCACGTGTGTTCCAAACAAACTCGGGAGACTCACAGAGACCGTCCATATCCCAAACTAAACTAAGATTTGCACTTAAACGGGGAGGATGACAGAACGACCCGGAAGAGGAAACGGGAACCTACACCCCATAGAGAGTGTCGACGAGTTCACGACACGTCGGTGGAAAAAGTTGACTGAAAATTCATCCCAAAAACGACGTCCCCTGACAGACAAGAGTTGAGACCCTACACGACTTTGTTGTCTGACCAAGGTTTATCTCTTTTCTCATGCAGTTCCGACATATAACAGTGGGACGAATAAACTGAATATACGTCTCATGTAGTACTCTTTGTGACTTTACTTTTACGACACTTCGTGTTCGACCGTAGTTTTAACGGTCCTCTTTATAGTTATTGGAGTCCATACGTCTACTGTGGTGTGAATACCGTCTTTCGCTTCTTGATTTCTCGGAGAACTACTTTCACTTTCTCCTCTCACTTTTTCAACCGAATTTCGAGTTGTAAGTCTTTTACTTCTAGTGAAGTACAGTTTATCTACCCCTTTGTCACCTTTGTCACTATCTGATAAAACCCCCCGAGGTTTTAGTGACGTCTACCACTGACGTCTGTACTTTAACTTTCTGTGAACGAGGAACGTTCTTTTCAATACTGGTTGGATCTGTCGTATAATCTTTCGTCTCTGTAATGAAACGGTTGTTTCAAGGTAGATCAGTTCCGATTCCAAAAAGATCATCAGTACATACCTACACTCTCAACCTGATATTTCTTTCGACTCACGGCTTCTTAACTACAAAAACTTGACACCACAACCTCTTCTGAGAACTCTCAGGGAACCTGACGTTCCTCTAGGTTAGTCAGGTAGGACTTCCTTTAGCCGGGACTTATAAGTAACCTTCCTGACTACGACTTCGACTTTGAGGTCATCAAACCGGTGGACTACGTTTCTTGACTGAGTGACCTTTTCTGGGACCCTTTCTGACTTCCGTCCTCCTCTTCCCCTGTTTTCTTCTATTCTACCAAACTACCGTAGTGACTGAGTTACCTGTACTCAAACTCATTTGAGGCCCTCAACCACTACCTGTCCCTCCGGACCGCACGACACCAGGTACCTCAACGTTTCTCAACCTATACTGACTCGCTGACTTGACTGACTGACTTCGCACTGGTTTTGTCTGGTCCGTCACCCCTCCCTCTTCACCACACTTCTCCATTCGTCCTCAGTCTACTTCTGAGACAGTACGATGTGATTCCTTAACTCTGAAATAGAGAAAAAAATAAAAATTTTTAATAAATAAATAAACCGGTACGGTCCAGAATCAACACCGTGGTCCCTGACTTGGGACACGGGAGACGTAACCCTCGAACCTCAAAATCGGTGACCTGATGGTCTAAAATAGAACTTGATTAAGAGTGGGGAAAGAAACCGGGTGGATTGTGGACTCATGTACAGTGGATGAGGTCTTTCGGAAGGGACAGTACGTAGGTACAGACAGAACG
Source organism: Capra ibex (assembly GCA_006410555.1). Classification (NCBI taxonomy): domain Eukaryota; kingdom Metazoa; phylum Chordata; class Mammalia; order Artiodactyla; family Bovidae; genus Capra; species Capra ibex. Next base: position 1,779,810 of record SJYO01000233.1, on the reverse strand, counting down.
TATAAAGGAGACAAAATGGTATTCGGAAAGAAAAAGGAGTAGTATCGGGATTGAAGAAAGGTACTATTAACAGATTCGTAGAAAGGAGGTGTGGTTTTCGACATTCTCTCGTCCCTTATGAAATTGTAAAGACATTGTGTTCTGATCATCTCATGGACCTTGTATTATTCACGAGTCATCTATAAATAACCTACTTACTTGTTTATTTATCTTGTTGATATCTTCCTCTCTTTTAATACTCGTCGTTTTACGGACCGTGTTTTGACCGGAATCTTTTACTAAATTAGAAAATCGTATATAGTCAAAAAGTAGACCTTTCACCCCTATTTTTTCTTTAATGGAGTTGGCCTATAGTACCCAGACACTTAACGAATTGGGTCCCAGAGTGCGAATCGCATTTCCTATTAAGAGACGCACAATTTTTGCATTAAGAGTATGTTTATCTGTCACTCGAACCCAGTTTTAAAGTAAATTGAGTAATCATTCCCCCGATCGTCCTACTGTTTCGGTCAAGTTTTATCTTATATTTTTCAAAAAAACATCAGTTACTTTTTCTTTTTAAAGCGTTACTCTAACGATTAAGTATATGTTTTCCTAATTACAGGATGCCCCAATTTTTTGTATTGGAAATCCTAGTAGAAGAGATGGTCTGCCTTTTCCTTTAGTAGAGTAGAATAACGAAGTGTCTTAACACTTTACAGACCGGGGTTAGTAAACACATTTATCACAATTTAAATAGAAGCCTCCGTTTACTGAAGAAAGATTAACCATTCAAACAACCAAACAAAAATAAAAAATTGACATGACATGCGACACACCCTAGAATCCAAGGGGGTGGTCCCCATCTTGGGAATGGAGGGCGTAACCCTCGTCCCAGAATTGTGTACCTGACGGTCCTTTCAGGGACTCCGTCTACTGAGAATTCATCTAAACGAGTAGTTGTAAAATAATACTGTAGTTTTCCAGTGATTAGTAGAAAAATCAAATCATTGTACAAAATCTATCAAAAAGAATTGTGACCATTCAAATCAAATTATCTATGGTAATAATATTATTCCTAGGGTCATTTATAATCACCTTTCTTAAAAACAAGGTAATCCGAAAAAAGGAAGAGAGGTCGTAGATGTAACGACCATCTGACTCCCCCCTTGGGACGTCCCGGGACACGAGAAAGAAGGGAGTCGGACCCCACCACAGTCCGATTAATACACAGTAATTTATCCGTCTCCTTCATAGACGAAACCCGTAGTCATTTCGTCCGTACATGGGGAGAGAAGAGGGTCCTATTAAAAAAAAAACATCCTTGACCTATAAAGGTTTTTCCATCACTTCTTCTGTGGTACCCTTTTTTAGTCTTTTAAACTCATGGTGATATGATAGGAACCTTCTTTTCAATACTGGTTGGATCTATCGTATAAGTTTTCGTCTCTGTAATGAACCGGCTGATTCCAGGTGGATCAGTCCCGATACCAAAAAGGACACCAGTACATACCTACACTCTCAACCTGACACTTCTTTCGACTCGCGGTTTCTTAACTACGAAAACTTGACACCACAACCTCCTCTGAGAACTCTCAGGGAACCTGACGTTCCTCTAGGTTGGTCAGGTAAGACTTCCTCTAGTTGGGACGCTAAAGAAACCTTCCTTACTACGATTTCGACTTTGAGGTCATGAAACCGGTGGAGTACGCTTCTCAACTGAGTGACCTTTTCTGAGACTACGACCCTCCCTAACCCCCGTCCTCCTCTTCCCCTGCTGTCTCCTACTCTACCGACCTACCGTAGTGACTGAGTTACCTGCACTCAGACTCACTTGAGGCCCTCTACCACTACTTGTCCCTCCGGACCGCACGACGCTAAGTACCCCAGTGTTTCTCAGCCTGTGCTGACTCACTGACATGACTTGTCTTAACTACGATAGATAAAAATGCCCAGGAAAAAAGTTAAATCTTTTAACACCATTTTATATATATTGTAACCTCTTCCTTTACCGTTGGGTGAGGTCATAAGAACGGACCTCTTAGGGTACCTGTCTCCTCGGACCGTCCGATGTCAGGCACCCCAGTGTTCTCAGCCTGTACTGAATCACTGATTTGGTGGTGGTGGTACATATTGTATTTTGAATGGTAGGATTGGTAGAATCCACATGTCAAGTTACCGTAATTCATATCAGTGTGAAAACACGTCGGTAGGTAGAGGTCTTGAGAAAAGTATAACGATTTGACTTTGAACCATGGATAATTTGTTGTTGTGTACCGGGAATGCGGTTGGGGACGGTTGGTATGAAGACGGAAGACAGAGACACTTAAACTGACGAAATCATGGAGTATATCTATTACCGCGTGTTATAAACAAGAGTCCCTGAAGGGACCATCACGTCACCAATTCTGAGGAACGAAGGTTCCCTGTGCCCAAGCTAAAAATCAACCCCTTGACTCTAGGGTGCACGACACACCACGTCGGTTTTAAAAAAAAATTATGTATTTTATCGTAGTTTTATAAAAAATTTTGAAACAAGAGAACACTGAGTGAATAAATTGAATCATAGTACAGAAATTCGAAGTAGGTTCCATCGTGCACAGTCTTCAAGAAAGGAAAAATTGTGATTTATTATAAGGTAACATAAATATAGTGTAAAACAAATAGGTCAATAGGTAAGTACCAACGAATGTGAGAAGGTAGAAAACCGATAACGGAAGAAAATCAAATATCATATTCTAACAAAAACAAAACTTAACGCAAACTCCCTACCTATGGTAAAAGTCCCGAACTCTAGAGTTTATAACATTAGACCGAGTCTCGGACCCTGGCTGATCTGACACTCTGGTAGACATCAGTGAAGAACTAAGACATGAAAACGGAATTATGTTAGTCCTACTGATCTAAAGAGATCCGTCTAAAAATCGGTGTACAGGGACAAATGTACCTTATACTCATAATTTTTGTACAAGACCCCGAGACTACACGAGATTTAACACATATGTGACCCCTATTCCCCTTAAGTTCGTAAAGCTGTTTCGTTGTCTACCTTTTAAAGGGTCCTTATTTGATCAATAAAGAACCGTCAGGTTTTCATACAGCAAACGTTTGAGACGAGACCCTCAACCCTCTTAGGTGAACTTGTTGTACTGGAGAACTACGATCTTTTCCTTAAGGGCCTATGAAGGGACTAGTTTCATTACTTCTCATACCCCAGTTTACTCCTGATTTTACGGAACCGAAGGTGGAAGTCCCTTAACTTGTAAAAAAAGGAATATAAGGTCGTGTTTCTTTCCCTTATCCCTTACATAGGGCTGAAAAATTAAGACAAAACCTGAAAATAAATATGTTAACAGTAGTCAAAGTAGTCACATCATCTTATATCTGATCGTGACTTGGAACCGAGATAATGAACAAGTCACACTCTGCGACTAATAATGATTTGGAGAGAAGTCAAACTTTTTAGATACAGAGCTAAAAATTTTAGAAATTTCACCATGATTATTATCATAACAGAGTCTCCTAACGCCACTCCTGATTATAGGGTTCTTGTCACGGACCCTGTATCATTTACGATACATTTAAGAATGAGAATAGTTATGTAAAAACGGAAGAGGAGGAAAGGAGAAACAATAATAATGGTAATAATAAATCAACCATTTATTAGTGTAAAATAAAATAAACCTCACAGAAGGATATCAAAGACCCCCTTTTAAATACATCAATTACACATAACTTAAGACGAAAGACTAAAAAACGTCATTGAGATACCTAGACAATTATTATAAAAGGAATATGACTTTCCATCAGAATAAGAGAGTAAAAGGTCTAAACCTTTGACTTAGGGGTTTTCCCTTTCGCTGAACGGGTTCTCGTGTGTCTCTGTCACTGATTTTTTCCTGAAGACTGGTACTCAGGTGTCGAACAAGGTGAACTGTGTCTCAGGTTCTTATGACTGGAATATAATTATTTTTGTGAGACGGGTAGGAGGTTTGTGGGTGTCCTTCTGAACTTACGAGATACTAAGGTCCATAAGAGGTTTTCTACAGAAAGGAAAGATAGTTTTAACGTTCGTAAAGTTCCCTTTCCAGACACGAACTGATGGAATAGTAGAAGTAACATACGGGTCGTGATACGAAGTCCGAGAACTCCCGTCTTTAATAACGGATTGTGGAGTCTAACAATCCCCGTCTACGAGTTATTTATCCTGATCAATTATGTGGGGGTGAAATTTTTTTCTCCTTATTCTATCACCTTATTCTATATAATTCTTTAGTTATACAAGACCAGTGGCATAATCTTAAAAGTGGTGAGAAGGTAAAGGAGGGGTCTATAAGAAATGTCGTAATAGTTAAAGGTCTAAAACTTAGTTCTTTAATTCCAATGAGACTCAAAAGTACTCATTCGTAAGTTCTAACTGTAAAGAGACCACTTGATGTCGGAAAGTCTTAGAGTATACTATTGGTACCTCACTCTCCATTTCGGACCTCACTTCTTTGGATTATGAAAGGTCTTCCAATTTTTTTTTTTCAAAAAAAGAGTACTTGTTGGTACTTTAGGTGATATATTTAACACTTTTATTTTCAGTACTAGTATACTGAAAAAAAACGAGACTCCGATACCTTTTCAAAACGAGACCGTTACACCTTTGTGTGTAAAAGTAGTTCGATTCTTTTTCTTTTGTCCCTGAAGGGACCACTAGATCACCAATTCTTAGACGGAAGTTCCGTCCTCTACGTCGAAGGTAGGGGCCGACCCTTCGATTCTAGCATGTACGTCACCCCGCTGATTCGGTACCCGGTGTTACATTCTAGGACGTACGGTGTCACTTCTAAGGTACACGACGTTCATTCCGGTTTATGTAAAAAAATTTCTAGATATAATATTTTTTCCTTTTTTGTTTCTTTTTAATACTTATAAAGTTAGTACGATTATTTCTCTCTGGGTAGTAATGGTTCAGGTCAATTGGACTAAGGTGAGAGGGACACTTGTAAATTAGTGTGATCTCAAAACTTACCTCTGTTCTATTCGATGTCCTGAATATACCTCTTCTTGTTAATCCGGACCCGTTCAAAGTATCGTACTTTCCCGAGTCTGGAATTTTTACGAATTATGGACACGATCCGATTTTTTTTTTCACCAGGGGATTTCCATTAATCCAGGACACACACACACAATCAACGAGTCAACACAGACTGAGACGTTAGTGTACCTAGCATCGGGTCATCCGTGGAGACAGGTACCTTAAGAGGTCTGTTCTTATGACCTCATCCATCGGTAAGGGAAGAGGTCATCTAGAAAGGTTTGGTCCCTAGCTTGGGTCCAGAGGTCGTAATATCCACCAAAGGAATGATAGACTTGGTGGTCACTCCGGGTCAATCCAGGATCAGGGACCTTAGACATTCATACGGGATAAACCTAAACCTTTTTCCCAGAAACGTTTACACTAGTTCATTTCCTAGAACTCTACCCTCTAATGTGACATAGTAGATCCAGTCGGGGTTTACGTCAGTGTCCACAGGAATCTTTCCGTCTCTCCGTCTCCCTCTATATTATGTCTAGGTGTCTCCTCCTCGACCATACTTATATCTCCGTCTCTAATCTCCCTATGTCCGGTCCTTACGGTCGTTGTAAGAGAAGAGGGCCTCTTCGACTTCTCCGTTCGTCGTCTAAGAAGAGATCTCCGAGGTCCCCCTCACACGGAGACGACTATAGAACTAAAACCGGGTGACTTTGATTAAACCAGAGGTCTTGACACCCTCTCATGTAAAGATAACGGAATTTGATGGTTCAAATACCATTAACGCTAATTAAACAATGGTACCAGTGTCCTTCGATTATGACACGGGGACACAACAAGAGGTTCAGAGTCAAATGACAGTAGAGGAAGGGGAAGGTAGACCATGAAGGTTCTTCTCAAAGGTTTTCGTAGGATCACACAAAACAAATAGAGAAGACGGTCCGTGACACTGTTCATGAAATGTCCAAGTGACTTAGGAGTATTTAGGATAATCCATCTAGGAATTCAATAAGGACAAGATGTCTACTCATTTTACTTCAAGTCTTCTCTTCGACCACTTCGGTATGAGTCCTTTTACCTTTGTACCCAGGGTGGAAAGAACTTCGATACCACGGACTAAAAGTGGACCCTATTGGGTGTCCCGACGTCGGTGGCACGACCAGGTCTCCTGACCCTCACTCTTCCACTACCTCGATCATAAGGGTGAGTCCAGACGAATCTAAATTTCGGGTATGAAAATTGAAGATATAACATGATGGAGGTCGAGAGACCCAATTTAGTCCCAAAATTAAGAGTATAGATGACGACTACAAAGCCGTTCAAGTAGACTCCCTATAAAAGTTCCTCAGACATGGTTGCCTTCGGTTTGTACAGAAACAAATTGGTTTCACGGTGAAAAATCTTTTCTCTTCTCTTACCGGTTAAAATCGTAGTGTCTTTCGAGTCAAATTTTTCTGTAGTCTCTAGGTAAATAAGTTTAAGAAGTAAAATATATTCTACTTCGACCCAAATGTCTTCCTCTGCCCGAACGAATCCCAGTGGATGTCTCCGAAATTGACCATTTCAACCTTGACTTCAGGGTCAACGTGAAGTTTGGACCCCAACTAATACGACGTGACAAGTTTCAGTTCACACAACGATACCAGATTTTTCGACTTCTTTAAGACCCTTGAACGTTCGTCCTTTTACCTTTTTACCCAGGGTGGAAAGAACTTCGATACCACGGACTAAAAGTGGATCCTATTGGGTGTCCCGACGTCGGTGACTCGACCAGATCTCCTGACCCTCACTCTTCGAAGACGTGACCCTGTCTCTGATCTCTGGTACTATTACACTGGTGTAGGGTTTACCCTTTTTTCTATACTGTTCTTGAGTACTTAAGGATCTTGACTTCTCTAAAGACTTTTAGAACTGTCATCGTCTAAACCTATTTATTTACTTCCAAGTCAAGTCGAGTCAAGTAAAGTCAACGAGTCAGTACAGGCTGAGAAACGCTGGGGTACTTAACGTCGTGCGGTCCGGAGGGACAGGTAGTGGTTGAGGGCCTCAAGTGAGTCTGAGTGTAGGTAGCTCAGGCACTACGGTAGGTCGGTAGAGTAGGAGACAGCAGGGGAAGAGGAGGACGGGAGTTAGGGAGGGTCGTAGTCTTAGAAAAGGTCACTCAGTTGAGAAGCGTACTCCACCGGTTTCATGACCTCAAAGTCGAAATCGTAGTAAGGAAGGTTTCTTTAGGGTCCCGACTAGAAGTCTTACCTGACCAACCTAGAGGAACATCAGGTTCCCTGAGAGTTCTCAGAAGAGGTTGTGGTGTCAAGTTTTCGTCGTTAAGAAAGTCAAGTTTTCGTAGTTAAGAAACCGCGAGTCGGAAGAAGTGTCAGGTTGAGAGTGTAGGTATGTACTGGTGTCCTTTTTGGTATCGGAACTGATCTGCCTGGAATCAGTCGTTTCGTTACAGAGACGAAAACTTATACGACAGATCCAACCAGTATTGACAAGAAGGTTCCTCATTCGAAACCTGTTTATTTACCTTCATTCAACATAGAATATGAATCGTCTCATGAACAAACCCTTTGAGTTATACAGATTAATATCATTTCCCACCTGTAAGAAATAGGTAGAAATTTACGTAGGTGATTATTTATAATTTAGGGACGTCTAGAGACGAAAGTACGTATTATTCCAGCAAAAAATTTTTTCTATTATATAAATTTCATGACGTATCTCAGAACCATTGTTCAGGAAATTTTACGACAATGATTCTTTCTTGAACTTCTACAGTGTTTGTCTACCTTTCTATGTCACACAAGAACTTAACCTTCTTTATTATAAAAATTTACCGATATGATTGGGTCCTTTAGATATTAAACTATGTCATAGTTAGATGGTCCCGTAAAAAGTGTCTTGTTCTTGTTTATTAATTTTTTTGATATACCATTATGTTTTCTGGGATCTATTGGTTTTGTTAGAACTCTTTCTAGTTGTTTCGTCCTTCTTAGTACGAGAGACTGAAGTCTAGTGTGGTATTTCGATGTCATTAGTTCTATCATACCATAACCGTGTTTTTGTCTCTGTAATACCAGTTAATTGGATACTGATTCCTTCGTTTTTATATGTTTCTCTTTTCTGTCAGAGAAGTTATTCACCACGACCCTTATGACCCGTGGATCTATATCTTCTTACTTTAATCTTGTAAGAGATTGTGGTGTATGTTTTTATTTGAGATTTACCTGATTTCTTGATTTACATTCTGGACTTTTGTAATTTAAGGATCTTATTTTGTATCCGTCTTGTAAGAAACTGTGTTTAGTATCGTAATAAAAAACCTAGTCAGAGGGTGTCGATTCCTTTATTTTCGTTTTTATTAGTTTACCCTGGATTAGTTTGAATTTTCGAAAACGTAACGTTTCCTTTGGTGACTGTTTTGTTTCACTGTTCGATGACTTGCGTCAGTGAAGGGACCACCGAGTCTACCATTTTCGTAGGCGAACGTTACGTCCTTTGGGTCCAAGTTAGGGACCCAACCCTTCTGGGGGACCTCTTCCTTTACCGTTGGGTGAGGTCATAAGAACGGACCTTTTAAGGTACCTACCTCCTTGGACCATCCGATGTCAGGTACCCCAACGTTTCTCAGCCTGTGCTGACTCACTGAAGTGAAAGTGACTTACCTTCTTTTACAAACGTTTACTATACTGGTTACTATCCAATTAACTTTTATATATTTGTCGAGTATGTTGAGTTATAGTTTTTTTGTTTGTTGGGTCAATTTTTTACCCGTCTTCTAGACTTGTCTGTAAAGAGGTTTCTCCATTACGTATAATGGTTATCCGTGTGCGTTTCTCCGAGTTTTGACGATTAGTAGTCCCTTTACGTTCAGTCTTGGTGTCACTCGATAGTGGAGGGTAGACTTTCTTCCCGACAGTAGTTATCCTGGTGTTTATCTTGATGGTATACTGGACCGTTAAAGTGACGACTTATATGTAGACTTTTTTTACTTTTGTGATTAACTTTTTCTATGTACGTGGGATTACAAGTATGGTCATAATAAATGTTAATGGTTCTATACCTTCGTTGGATTCACAGTTAGCTGTCTACTAACTTATTTCTTCTACACCATAACTATATAAATAAATTACCTTATGATGAGTCAGTATTTTTTCTTACTTGTAAAACGGTAAACGTTGTAGTTACCTAAACCCTCCCGTAAATAAGTCAAGTCAGTGAGTCAGCACAGGTTGAGAAACGCTGGGGTACTTAGCGTCGTGCGGTCCGGAGGGACAGGTAGTGGTTGAGGGCCTCAAGTGAGTCTGAGTGCAGGTAGTTCACTACGGTAGGTCGGTAGAGTAGGAGACAACAGGGGAAGAGGAGGACGGGGGTTAGGGAGGGTCGTAGTCCCAGAAAAGGTCACTCAGTTGAGAAACGTACTCCACCGGTTTCATGACCTCAAAGTCGAAATCGTAGTCAGGAAGGTCACTTGTGAGTCCTGACTAGAGGAAGTCTTACCTGACCAACCTAGAGGAACGTCAGGTTCCCTGAGAGTTCTCAGAAGAGGTTGTGGTGTCAAGTTTTCGTAGTTAAGAAGCCACGAGTCGGAAGAAGTGTTAGGTTGAGAGTGTAGGTATGTACTGGTGATCTTTTTGGTATCGGAACTGATCTGCCTTGAAACAACCGTTTTATTACAGAGACGAAAACTTATACGATAGATCCAACCAGTATTGAAAGGAAGGTTCCTCATTCGGAGAAAATTAAAGTACCGACGTTAGTGGTAGACGTCACTAAAACCTCGGGTGTTTTTATTTCAGACTGTGAACAAAGGTGACAAAGGGGTAGATAAAGGGTACTTCACTACCCTGGTCTACGGTACTAGAAACAAAAGACTTACAACTCGAAATTCGGTTGAAAAAGTGAGAGGAGAAAGTGAAAGTAGTTCTCCGAAAAATCAAGGAGAAGTGAAAGACGGTATTCCCACCACAGTAGACGTATAGACTTTCACTTTTACCTCAGTGAGTCAGTACAGGCTGAGAAACACTGAGGCACCTGACATCGGATGGTTCGAGGAGACAGGTACCCTAAGAGGTCCGTTCTTATGACCTCACCCAACGGTAAAGGAAGAGGTCCCCTAGAAGGGCTGGGTCCCTAGCTTGAGCCCAAAGGGCGTAACCTCCGTCTGCGACAATAACTATAAAGAGGACCGTTAGAACTAAGGTCGAACACAAAGAAGGTCGGGTCACAAAGAGTACTACATGAGACGTATATTCAATTTATTCGTCCCACTGTTATATGTCGGAACTACATGAGGAAAAGGATAAACCTTGGTCAGACAACAAGGTACAGGTCAAGATTGATGACGAAGGACTAAACGTATATCCAAAGAGTTCTCCGTCCAGTTCATCAGACCATAAGGGTAGACAAAGTCTTAAAAGGTGTCAAATAACACTAGGTGTGTCAGTTTCCGAAACCGTATCAGTTATTTCGTCTTTATCTACGAAAAGACCTTGAGAGAACGAAAAAGGTACTAGGTCGCCTACAACCGTTAAACTAGAGACCAAGGAGACGGAAAAGATTTTGGTCGAACTTGTAGACCTTCAAGTGCCAAGTACATAACGATTTGGGACCGAACCTCTTAAAACTCGTAATGAAATGATCGCACACTCTACTCACGTTAACACGTCATCAAACTCGTAAGAAACCATAACGGAAAGAAACCTTAACCTTACTTTTGACTGGAAAAGGTCAGGACACCGGTGACGACTCAAAAGGTTTAAACGGCCGTATAACCCACGTTGTGAAAGTGTCGTAGTAGAAAGTCCCAAACTTTATCGAGTTGACCTTAAAGTAGTGGAGGTGATCGAAACTCCCGTAATACGATTGATTCAGTTTCTTTCTATTTATGACATATTATAGTGAATATGTATCTTCATATCAAAAATTTTTGGGTTGTTTAATCACTGATATTGTTTATTCTTTGTCTAAGTACCTATACGTCTTGTTTGATCACCAATGGTGACCCCTCTCCCTTCACTCCTCCCCGTTACAAAATTCCCATCTCCTAATTCTCCATGTTTGACAATACATATTTTATTCAATGTTCCTAGATAAAATGTTGTGTCCCCTATATCTACTATAAAATATCATTGATATTTAGCTCATATTGAGAATTTCTAACACTTAGTGATATGACATTGTACCTCTTCCGTTACCGTGGGGTGAGGTCATGAGAACGGACCTTTTAGGGTACCTATCTCCTCGGACCATCCGACGTCAGGTACTCCAGCGATTCTCAGCCTGTGCTGACTCGCTGAAGTGAAACTGAAAAGTGAACTTACGTAACCTCTTCCTTTACCGTTGGGTGAGGTCACAAGGACGGACCTCTTAGGGTCCCTGACCCCTCGGACCACCCAACGGCAGAGACCCCAGCGTGTCTCAGCCTATGCTGACTTCGCTGAATCGTCGTCGTCGTATGATATTGTATATTATAATATGTAGTTGATATGCAATTATTTTTATTAATTTAAATTCTTTCGAAATTTTGTATGACAACGATTTTATAAGTAATTATTATCATCGATATTGTCGGTGACAGAAATTCTGTGCAACTAGAAGCGAAGCCTCTGATATACAGGGTTCGAAGAGAAGCGAACTCAAGGTGGCGGGTAACGTAAGACCCCGAACATCAGGCCTTCACTCACCTACTAAGTGCCCGTGCGTCCGCATCACGGCGTTTGAGGGCCTTCTTGGGCGACCCCGAGCGTCCTACTCGCCCACCACCACCGACGACGACGTCGCCGCCGCGACTGTCCTGTGCTCGAGATACGAAAAGGCCGACGAGCAGGGCGAACCGGAGGACACACGTGACGACGGGGACGTGGTACCACGTGGGCCGGGACTACCGTGGCGTGGGCTGGGGCGGGTGATGTCCACTTCACCCCCCAGTTCGAGGGACGGGAAGGTATCAACCCCTTACCCTTCGGGTCTGAACCAGGGAAGGGATCAGGGAGGTAGGGCCCTGGGGGTAGGACTGGACGACCCTGGGTCGATGACCCGAGGACCGTCTTTGGGCCACTATCAAGGGTGAAAGGCAGAACAATGAACAGGAAAGGGGACGGACCAAAGTAAACCACTGAGAGACGGAATAAAGAGCATGGGACGTGTCCCTCGCTCAGTTTCGGTACAAGATGGTGCGGATGCTGTCGATGGACCTCTTACGGAAAGGGATGCTACTCGACGCTGGAGAGTGGACACTGCCCGTGCTGTGGACCCCGTCCATCACGCTCCCCTCCTCGTTCCCCCTCCGGACCCAGATCGTCAGACCAGGATCCGGGCGCTCAGACGACCCTGACCACCGAAGTACCGGAGGAGTGCCCCAAGGTCTTTTTCGAGGATCGGTCCCACCCCAACGTAAGGGGAGTTAAGTCCGGGTACGGTGGTCCTAGGTGGGTCGGAGGACCTTTAAACATAGTGTTCCACCCTTTTCCAACCCAATCGGATCACCCGACCTAGAGACCCGAGACCGGTGTCGTCATTGTCTGTAGTCGACAATCCTGAACCCGTTTAGAGACCTCGGTATACTACACACCTGCCCGAAGTTCTTCAGTCTTCTGGGTTGGGGAAGTACAACATTCACCAGTTTGTCCGGATCCTCCTCGATATTGAGAGGGTTTCCACTTTGAATTCTCGGAACCATTCACATTGACTTTACGTGAAGGAGGAAATAGGAGTGTAGGAACTGACGAAGAACCATAAAGTCGAGTTTGACAGTGGAATCACAGTCAAGGGAATTTATGAGTAGTGGATGATCAGTCAGAGTGTTTGTGTGAAAAAATAGAAGAAACATCGTGAAGAGTGAGACTATGACAGTAAAAGTGAATAGACGATCAAACACAAAGAGTGAAGGTGATCTTATTTTTAGATACTTTTTTTTAGATACTATACCTTAGGAGACAGAACCAGGAACGACTCACTCACTTCTTAGTAACGTAAATCCACTTTGACTGTAACTACTTTGTGACACGATTCGTAAAAGGAACGGAGTAGAGTACATTAATTGTAGGGATCCACAATTCACGACAATAGAGGTAAAATGTTTACTTATACGATTCTTGACCTCTTTAATTCATTTCACTTTTACTTTCAGTGAGTCAGCACAGGTCGAGAAACCCTAGGGTACCCGATATGTCAGATACCTTAAGAGGTCCGGTCTTATGACCTCACCCATCGGAAAGGGAAGAGGTCCCCTAGAAGGGTTGGGTCCCTAGCTTGGATCCAGAGGACGTAACGTCCGTCTAAGAAAGGGTCGACTCGGTGTTCCCTTCGGGTTCTATGACCTCACCCATCCATAGGGAAGAGGTCGCCTAGAAGGGCTGGGTCCTTAGTTTGAACCCAGAGGACGTAACGTCCGCCTAAGAAATGGTTGTCTTGATACGCCCTTCGGGGGTTTTAAACAACCCAACAAAAAATCAACTTTTTCATTACGTACGCTTACCGTTTAAATTCGTCATGTTACAGTATATTATTTTATTCATAGAGGGTATACGATCTTGAGGTTAGTGACAATTGAAAGAACACCGAGGAAGGTCTTTATAAAAAATAAATATGGTAGGATATCTATACATAGATGTCCTCTTCCGTTACCGTGGGGTGAGGTCATGAGAACGGACCTTTTAGGGTACCTACCTCCTCGGACCATCCGACGTCAGGTACGCCAGCGTTTCTCAGCTTGTACTGACTCGCTGAAGTGAAAGTGAAAAGTGAACTTACGTAACCTCTTCCTTTACCCTTGGGTGAGGTCACAAGAACGGACCCCTTAGGGTCCCTACCGCCTCGGACCATCCGACGGCAGATACCCCAGCGTGTCTCAGCCTGTTCAGACTTCACTGAATCGTCGTCATATCTATACATATATACATAGAAAAATTTAATTGAAAAGATTCCACATTGAATGTACTTTACGTGGGTGAAATTCACACATCGTTGGTAGTATCCTTTCTCTTGGTAAAGACAATGGGATTTTTCTAGGGGACACCGGAAAATATCAATTAGGAAGGTGGTGGTGACCGGGTTTTTTGACGATTAGACGAAACACATATATACAGAAACTTTTAGGTCAATCTTGTATACTGTTATGGATAAGACATCGATAGATAAGACATCGACCTCTTCCGTTACCGTGGGGTAAGGTCATGAGAACGGACCGTTTAGGGTACCTACCTCCTCGGACCACCCGACGTCAGGTACCCCAACGATGCTCAACCTGTACTGACTCGCTGAAGTGAAAGTGAAAAGGAAAGTACGTAACCTCTTCCTTTACCGCTGGGTGAGGTCACAAGAACGGACCTCTTAGGGTCCCTGCCTCCTCGGACTTCCCGACGGCAGATACCCCAGAGTGTCTCAGCCTGTGCTGACTTCGCTGAATCGTCATCGTCGTCGTAAGACATCGAACAGAAAAAGTAACTTGATCTATTAAACTTATAAAAGTGTAATCGGGTATCTTGAGAACTATTGTTACAAAAACTGTTGGAGTATCAAAACGTAACAAACTTATATAATACTAAACCAATGAGTGAGAAGTTGACCACATGTAAACCCAATAAAGATCGAAAAACGACAAGATTTTTGTTATGACGGTATTCATAAGAGTTCGGATGTCAAGACACGTGACACTCTATTTCAGTATCTACACCCTCCAGACACGACACTCGACGTTAGAATATGACGGAGGGATACCACCTCTTCTTAAGGTCTCTTATATCCGCTACACAAATTGATGTCAGTCGACGTAGACGGGTGGAGGGTTCACGGAATTTTCCCAGTCTCCAAGGACCACTAAACGTGATACCGTAGAGACAACACTGTCGTTCACCCTGACCGTCTTCGTAACGACACGGATTAAATAATCAAAGACCCCATAGACTAGACTCCGGAACTATAGACCACAAACTAAAACAATGATTCGTCGACTATAAAAACAGGAAAATGTCAAAAAGAGACTGAGACTAACTACGAGACCTATGGAACGACCATTCACAGAGTAGATAAGGAAAAAGAGAGGTTGTAACGTATTGGTTATAGGAAGAAAACCATCGAACCGATACCCACTTTTCACTTAAGAAGTGGACCCGGAAACTCAAAGTAGAAAGTAAAACTAGAAATTAAACTCCCGTCACCTTTCGGAAAAAGTTCTACTCCCGTCCTTTAATCTAAAGGTAAAACTCTGCTAGTGACCGATATTACACCTCTTTCTAAGTACGTGAGTAAATTGTTTATAAAAACTCATTAACGAAGTACGTGACACGAGTCGGGAGACCCCCTCACGTCTTTACTCACTCCGAGGATGGACACGTTTCTAAGAGTAGTGTACCTTTCTTTATCTACGGAGTCTCAACACCCCTCTTTGAATTGACCTCAGAAAACTTCCTTCTTCTCCAGTTAAAGTCGACCCCCTGAGTTTCTGAAAGATCTCTTCCATTGTACATCTGTTAACTCCCATTCAACCTAAACATTTACTCTCCTGTGTTCCACACTAAAGACCATCTCCCTTGTCGTACAGACTCCAATCTTTTAGTTCCTTATTATCTATGTCAAGTGAGTTCACCTACTCTGTTCCGATCTACTTGTTACTCTCTGTGTTTCCTATCTAATCCAGATTTAGTATCTCCCGAAATTTACGGCTCTATCCTAACAAACGCAACGTTCACTATCTAAATCTGTCCTTCCTTTAAATGACTCAGTGTATCGATTTTTCAGGTCCATTTCTGACCGGAGTCTGGGTCGACCAAGGTCTGTTATATTTATTACAGTCATCCTTAGAGAGAGTCAGAGAATAAAGACGGAAGAAACGACCGACATAAGAGTCCGAGAGGAATTCGACTGTCCCATCGGTTACTATTGAGGTCTGAGTGTGGGGTGAGCAAATCATTGGACACACACCTTTCTTAATCAATAAAAAGTAATTAACGTTACTGACTCAGAGTCACTAGACCGAACCCAATGTGTAGATAGGGACTTGATTAGTCAGCCGGTTCTCTAAATCATACGACCGACCACATCCACTTCACGGGTAAAAACGTCGACTTCCTTACCTTAGTCGAAGAAGTCTAATATTCTCACTGACACCTTCTTCCCACTAAGGAGTTCCCTTTTAACCTCGTCAGTATAGTTTTATTTTCCATAGCCCTAACGTAAACTGACTATCAAATTTGTTTTTCCCAAATTAAAAGAGTTCATTTTCATTTAGACTTCCATAATTATTAAAGATGGCAACCCAGTCGACGAATTGACACAGTAGTCTTTGGGTACCAGAACCATAGGAAGGGAAGACGGTAGCAATCATATAACTGAAAGTAAGAGTACGAAATCATGGAGTACCAGATCCTACCGACGGTGTCGAGGTCTTTAGTTCAGACGAAAGTTTCATCTTTCCTTTTCTCATTTTCGGTTCGGTTGCCACAGAACAGAGAAAAGTAATCCAGTAAAGACTCTTCACGGGAATCATCTGATGTTGTGAGTCTTAACTGACCTCTTGTGTCAGTGGAGATCACCGTTTACTCCGACTCTTTGTGCATACGCCTAAAGATCGAAGATACCGACCTTCGATGTTCATATTTCTTCTAACCCTTAGTCACAACCCAGGTGGTTGGACGTCATAAAAGGTGGTCCTACTTACACTGTTCCAATTTTTGTTGTCTATAGGTGACTTTTACAGTTTGATTCTAAAGGAATACACCAGATGTCAGAAACATGACCAAAGTAAATTTACTCATGTATCCTAAGAATTTAACCATGGTTTCTTAAATAATTACAGAGTTATGACCCAGACACACTAAAGGTCGAGAGTCACAAAACTTGACAATGGTCGTCAAGATCTTGTCTTTGACATCCAGAATTCAACTTTTTCACTCAGTGTCGTCGTATTTTAGGATCTGATACTAGGTCGTAGAGGTCACGGATGTTCGGACCCTCGGAGTGAGAGTCCAGAGAGAAAGGATGTCTAAAACCCCTTACAGAGTCTTAAGGTTTCTCACCAACTTCACGAGGTCCTGTTACACCTGAAACTATAACTGCACTTACGGAGACACAAACTTTGGTTGTAGGCTCCACTCCCCACGGAAGTTCCCAGGAACATTCTTTCCTCTGACACCTCAAAACCGGAGGCATATTTGGTCCTCCACCATTTATCCTAGAATTCCCGGTCGGAACGGTCCCGTGAACTGAGTTTTGTCTAACTGTCTCCAGAAGGGAGGACCCCACCCCATCCCTTGCAGAGTCCTAGGGAATAGTCAAAAATCTGTATTTTCACTCGTCCCCTGTCTCTTTTCTGACTTCTCTTTGTACGGTCCTAATGAGTGTATAAATTGTATATGAACCATGATCCGAAAGTCGGTTGTCGTTCTTTCTACATTAGGAACGGAAGAGTATCGAATAACGGATGCTACGTGATGGGTATCTTGAAAGACGTGACTACTACCTTTACAAAATATAGAGATAACAGGTCAGGTCATCGTTGTAGACTTTGTACAAACTTTCCCTTTCACTTCAGCGAGTCAACACAGGTTGAGAAACGCTGAGATACCTGACATCGGACGGTCCGAGAAGGTAGGTACCCTAAAAGGTCCGTTCTTATGACCTCACCCAACGGTAAAGGTAGAGGTCCCCTTTACACAAATGACCTTGACACCTTGACTTAAAAATTAAAATAAATTAAAATTACTTACGTTTACATTTAGTACCGTACAAAAATGATGAACGACATAATGTATCACACTCAGAACCCATAATCAAAGGTTTGGACCGACGACTAGTCTTCGTGGACCCTGGAAAAATTTTCAAGTCGACAGATCTGAGGTGAGATTTAGATTACTTAACCTTAGAAACCCAACCCAGGATCTTAGTCATAAAAATCGTCCACCGTTACTTAGAAAAAAAAAAAAATTACTAAGTAAGAAAAACAACTCCATGTAAATGTATGTGACTTTACGTGTTTAAATGTGTAAAGTCACTTAAAACTAGGTTGCTAAGAATGCTTTCATCATGTCGGGAAGAAAAGTCACTCGAAGATCTGGTAACCACCGAATTGTCGGCAGTGGAGACCTACTATGTCAATATAACAAAGGAGGAATAAAACGGGGAGAAATAAAATGTACAATACACGTTACTTTAAACATAATGTCTAGATATTAAAAAAATAATTTTTTTCTGATACTGCGTCTCCCTGTCGTACCATATTTTAGGACCACATCCCTAGTCTGGACTCAAGCTCCGGAACGAGTCACGACACAGGGTCTTGACGACTCGGGTCTGACAGTAGACATTCAATTCCAACAGGAATTCAGAGACAAAGACTATGCGTACATTAACATAGTCGGAAGAAAACCAACTGTAAACGGGTCATACAGATAAAGAATAGAAAATAAAAGATAGAACGACATAAAATACTAATCGAGACAGAACATTGAATGTATCATACAACTAGGGAAGACTGTTAGAAAAGAAGATTGACTTCGTAAGTCAAGTAAATGTAAATGACATTGATGACTATATAAACGTAAATAAAGATATCATAATGAAACACGACACAGGGTAACAAGAGAGATGAGAAAGAGAAAAAGAAAAGTTAAAATAAAAAAACCGACACGGTACACCGTATACTCCAGAATCAAGGGGGGCGGTTCTGACTCGGGGGGTGTGGGGTACGTTGCCTTCGTACCTCAGGATCGGAGACCTGACGACCCCTTCAGGGAGAAAAAAGACGGAAAACATCCAACTCAACAAAAGGGGAGTAGGGTAAAAAGAAATGATTAGATCTTTCATACGTCATATAGATCGAATAATCAAAAGAACCTTTTAAATTGTTTGTATCAGATTTTAATTACTTCTAGAAATAAGAGGAGGACTTATTATATTTTGGACCGAGACTCCTAATAGACATGGACATATGGTATCAATATATAAAATTAATAAAGAAAATTCGGTAGGTATATAATAATAACAAGGTATCTTAACTTCCAAATCTAAATGATGATAAACGGTGAAACCTTGGTAGAAAGGAAGAACATAGTGTCTGGAATGTAGACACCAGGGAAAGGAAAATAGACTTTTTGAAGGAAAACTTACAGGAAATGACGTCCACGTAAAAAAGAGTCGAAAAGAATCATTCTTTTACAGAAATAGAGTGACGGAAACAAACCGGAAACTTCCCCTCTTTGACTTCGGGTTCCAGTCAAACAAAGTGGTATAAAGGTCTATACATTGGAAATCCAGAAAAAGCACTCAGGATTTATAATACATTATTTAACTTTATCTCTTTACTTATTTTACTTCCATTATTCATAGAAAGGGAAGAAGAGGACCGCTAACCCTCTGTCACTGGTTCATGTCACTCGTACCCGAAACCTCAGTCCGTCTGGCCCACTGGGACCCGTTCAGTGAAATGGGGAGACTTGGGGTCATAGAAACAGACTTCTCCCGTGTCTTATGGACCACAAACCACATGCACACACGTACGATTCAACGAAGTCAGCACAGGTTGAGACACGTTGGGATACCTGACATCGGACGGTTCGAGGAGAGAGGTACCCCAAGAGGTCCGTTCTTATGACCTCACCCAACGGTACAGGAGGAGGTCCCCTAGAAGAACTGGGTTCCTAGCTTGGGCGTAGAGAATACAGAAGACGTGACCGTCCGTCCAAGGAATGGTGATCACGGTGGACCCTTCAGGACAAACCATATGAGATCCCTGATTCTCACTATCAGTAACAAAAATACTGGATGGTTCTCCTTTTTTCTGAACAGGAATTGTGACATGGTTATACCCACAATACTGGAGAAGAAAGGGAACCACCAAGATGGACGAAGGGTCACTTGGTGGCTTGTCTCGTAACCCAAATTAAACGTGCTCCCTTTCTGGTCAGGAACCCTCAGACTGTGAACGAAAAACACGGTAGACATCACCATCCTCCTGAAGACAGCCGAGTGGACGATAGTTTCTTCCGACCCCACCTTCACCTCCGGCCTACCGGGACGAGTCCCGGAGAGGACTCCTACCGCCTCCGTCGCCGGGCCTTTGAGGAGGGTCCATTCTGGGTACAGTTCTGTCTGGTCTCTCCTTCAGGTCTTCCAGGACGACGAGAACGACCTCTTTTCTCACCGACTTAATAATATGGTCTGTGAACCATAAAGATGGAAAGTCGAGGGTGGTACCTTTAGTCCCCTCAGGACCCGTAAACCTCCCGATCTGATCCTATCTGTTCGACTGAAGTACTGACACCCGTCCCTCGGACCGCCGACGTTCCGAGAATGGGAATAAACTCACTCACGACAACGGGGGAGGGTTCGGGTGCGTGACGACCCTACTTTCCTAAGGTCCAGACTCGCAAACGTTGGGGTCTAAGGTCTAAGCCGAGACGGTCGGTTAGAGAACTGGGTATAGAGAGGAACCAAGTTAAAAGGGTAGATAGTCTACTGTCAGTACTAAGGAAGGAGGGAGACCCCTCTGTAATTTACTCCAGTCTTACCTCTTTCAAGAACCTCTTGGAGTTTGTGATGACTCTGTACTCTCCCTGAACAAAACATCGATTCGGTACAGGTCCCGACGTCCGGTTCGGTGTCACAAACAGGTCACCCCGTCATCGACCCGAGCCGTCGTAGTCGACCTGTGACACAAGAGAACTCCCACACCACCTCCAAGATTCACGACAAGTGTGGGTTTGTGTAGTGCGACACGAAAGGTGGTCGGAGGACTGGTTCAGTGAAGAGGGGAAGTGGGTCCTGAACGGAGAGTAGGAACCCCTGCTCGACTCCTCTTACTCGCTCAAGTCCGAGTAAGAGTTCGAGCGAGAGAGTGTAGGACGTACAAAGGAATTTCGAAGTACAAGACACACTGAGTAGGAACCTCCTTTGAAAAGAAAACGTAATTAAAAAAATTTAACTCTTTATATGTATAACGTTTCACGTACTACTTCAGCCGTGGGTACAGAGATGGTAAGTCCGGCTCTTTGTCCTAAATCAGTGAGGGGAGAGAAAAATTCTGACGGACTGAAGAGGAGGGGTTTCTCGATAGAGAAACCCCGGAAGAACCACCACTGAACTTAGGAGGAACGAAAGGTAAGTACAGACGGTCTATCGTTCAAAGAGGAGGATGTCATCTCAACGACCCGGAACACCAAGAACCTTCAAAACAGTCGAAACAAGTGTCAAACCACTACGTGTCCGACGAGACCCCAACAAACTGGAAAGTCGGACCTTCCCTTCAGAGACGGAGACCGAACGACAGATCTAGGAACGGAACTTAGCCTTTCCGTGACCCCACCCCACCCGTCCCGTGACCCGGACACCCCTCCCTCGTCCCTCGCCCGCGCACCGTCAGTAAGGGTAGAAACGAGGTAAACCGAGAGACACACTGGAAACTCAGTGAAGAAACGTTCGTACAGAAAAGGATGGATACTTAACTCCTAACCTGATGTTAGTCGTCCAAGTACCAAATATAGGAAATTCTTTTTTTATTGTATCGGTGATCGATAGACTAAATGTGTACCATCACATAGACACAGTTACGATTCGACGACATATCGTGTTCCTCGAGTCGAGTCCCAAGACACTACTGGACCTCCCCACCCCACTCCCCTTCACCCTCCCTTTGGGTTCTCCCTTCCCTACATACATACACATATCGACTAAGTGTAACAACATGTCATCTTCGATTGTGTTGTAACATTTCGTGGATATGTGGTTAAAGCCTCTTCCGTTACCGTGGGGTGAGGTCATGAGAACGGACCTTTTAGGGTATCCGTCTCCTCGGACCACCCGACGTCAGGTACCCCAGCGTTTCTCAACGTGTGCTGACTCGTTGAAGTGAAAGTGAAAAGTGAAAGTACGCAACCTCTTCCTTTACCGTTGGGTGAGGTCATAAGAACGGACCTCTTAGGGTCCCTGTCCCCTCGGACCACCCGACGGCAGACACCCCAGCGTGTCTCAGCCTGTGCTGACTTCACTGAATCGTCATCGTCATATGTGGTTAAATTTTTTTTCTTTCTTTCTTTTGTCGGGGATTCTGAGAAATCTCGTCCTTAGGACTTGGCCGAGGAGACCCTGACAAACCTCAGACGTCTATGCCAAGTAAACAGTCTTACCACAAAATTTTTCATCTACTTACCGAAAGAGTAACACGGTTGTCGGGGTTGGTGACGGATACCGAAGTCAGGGTGGACGAAGTGTGATTCCATGGACGGGTCGGAGACTTCCGTGTCATATTTTATTCATTTTCATCTCGACGAGCTCGATGTCACTCGTACGCACGGCTGGGCCTCGTGTCGGACGACAAGTAAGGGGAGGCGTGGTGTCCGTTCTCGGGCTCCGTGCCCCTCGCCACAAACCGTCGTAGACCTAATTCACCGGTGACTCCAGAGGTCACCGCTGTGAATAGGAAGGGAGCAAGTCAGAGACCGTCTAGTGGATCCCGTCCCCAGGGGTTTGGGGGCCGACGACTGGCCATGACCACACGTTCGACTATCTTTGGCCCGGTGGGTCGTCCTCCACTCACCACCCGTTCGTTCACTTCGAAGTAGACGGCGAAGGGTAGCCGGGGGTAGCGAGTGTACTGACGGACTTTGTAGGGGGACGGGGTCAGACACCTTTTGACAGAAGGTGCTTTACCAGGGACCACGGTCTTTCCAACACCCGACGCCTGGATCCCGTGTTCCTCCTTCGTGACCGGTGTCGAAGTCCGAAATCCGCACATAGGTTGGTAGAGGTGGAGGGACGAGGACAGACCCCAGAATTAAAACACTAGCAAGTCGGAAAGTCTGGGGGTGACCGTACGGTATACCGTGCCACTTGGACGAAGTGCCGCACTTGGGCCCTCTCTGAGGACAGTGGACATGCCGCCCGTAGCCCTGGAAGTAACACCTCAAACGGTGGGAGTCGTCGGAGTGGCCACTGGGGCACAAGCTTCTGCACCGGTCTCACCGGGACTGCGCGGAGACCCTCTCGGCCAGACTGTAACCCGACCATCCAGGGCGGTGGTGGGAAGGGTAGTTCCAGTTCAACCGGAGGAACCGGGTACGAATGTGACGAACCCCGAGACTCGTTGTCTAACGTCAAGTCGACTTCCTTTGATTCCCACTGGAGTCCTCACCAGGTTCTGAATCCGAGTGCTGCACCTTTCATCTACTCTCGAGGTCAAGGACGAAACCGTGTCGTTCCTCCCCTCGTACTCGCGTGTAGGAAATGGTCCTTCCCCCCGACACTGCTCGAGACTGAGGAACTCGAAGACTAAAGATCCCTCACCCAGCGTACGAAGCACGGGACTGAGTGAGTCACTGTCTATTAGTCGGACAGACCGGGAGTAAAAATATATAAAAACACTTTGATACAAAGGATCTTGGTCTTTTATTTTCTCTGTGGCTTACCGAGAAGGTACTTTTATTTTCTAAGGACCAGTCAATACAAACCCCTTATAATATTTATCATAGGAAAAAAACTTCTCAGTATTACTTGTGTTTGTCGAATTTCCAATACTTTTGGAGACTATTTAAGTAGACAAATTAAAACGAATTGTGTCACAAAGTATTTGAATAAACTATGGTCCCGAAGGGAAAGGAGAGGTGTGGATGATTGGGTCCTTTTTACACTGGTCAGTAGAGACTCCAGCTAACGTCAAGGATTTGACCTGGTAGGTTACTTTGATTGTCATTGACTCGGTCTCGACAGGTCCTTTATCGAGACCTAAAGCAGTCTTAACTCCAACTCAAGACCGAATGAGACATCTTTGACACACTAGGACCGGTTCAGTGAGTTGGAAAGAGCAGGTACCAATGGAGTATCATTGCACTGTATGAATCTGGAGGAGTGACTCAGAAATACTGCCTACTTCTGACACACCAGACTTTTACTAAGTCCATCCCCGTTCAAAATCTGTTTAAGACCAAGATTCAGTCGAACTTTCATTTTCAACTCACTCCTTAGGAATTGTAAAGGAATTCTCCCACGGTGAAACCCCTGGAGCTCATTGAGGGAATCACTCAGGTTGTATCCGTCAGAAAAGAGGTCGGGACCTTGGTACCACCTGAGGCACCGACCGGACGGGTGTAGGGGAGTCGGGAAATGGTAAAGGGACGTGCGATCGGACAGAAGGTCGACGATAGTGGGTCCAGAGAAACGGAAAAAGACCATGGACCTAGGACGAAACAAACAGGAACCGACTTTCTCGGTTTTGAATTAAGAGGGGACCTCGTCAAGAGTTAGTCACTGTCTACGACTACCCTCAAACAGCTATTTGTGGAGTGAAGGGGTAGGGTGGGTTCCCAACTCCGAGTGTGAGATGTGACTCAGGGTTTCAACGGGTCGTCCGACCTCGAGGTCAAGAGTACCACCATTGAACGGACTACCGTGTGGAAAGGACCCGACGGAGGGACGGGACGGAGTGAAAGGGAGAGGAGATGGTCTCAAAGGTCCTTGAGTGAAAGGTTTAGTTGATGAAGGACGGAAGGAATGATACCTAGACGGGTTTGATTGTCCTGTCAATCGACAAAGAAACTTATGGTCCACTTCGAGAGTCGTAGGTAGCCCCAACGTCAATATACCTGTTGTATAGAGAAGTAAATTTAGAAGTTTCACATAAAGACAAAATAGACCGACACGGTCCAGAAGGAACGGAGTGTACCCTAGCAGCTAGAAGTAACGTCGTACCCCTTAGAAATCAACGTCGTGCGCCCTAGATCCAGGGACTGGCCTCTGGCTTGGACCCGGAGGACGTAACTCTCGTGTCTCAGAATCGGTGACCTGGTAACTCCGTCAGGGTTTTAAATACAAATTCACCAAGTGTTCAGTTTCTTATGTTCTTTCATGGGAATCAATGGGTCAAGGAGAGGAATGTTCGTTGACAAGACAAAGAACCTACAGGACGGGTTTTACTAATTGTCTTCATGTCTCACACGGAACACAGAAATCTGCGACCTTAGCGTACGTCTAAGAGTCCGACTCTGCAGACTCTGTCTGACACCTTTGTCGTACAAGAGTATAGGGTCGAGTATGAGTGAGATCTGTGGTTCACACTCGTGTAAGATCCACACTTGTGTAAGAACCGTACTTGTGAGGTTCAGATCAAGAAAAAAGTCAAAAACTGGTCAAAACATATTAATTCAGGGGGATTTACATGTACTCTACGCAGAGGTAACATGTCTATACGTCCTCTCGACCGACACTAGATCGGAACGAGAGGTTGGGACATGGGGTTCGTGTAGGTACAGAGGGTTCTTCGCGACCACACAGATGGAACGTAGAGTGGTCCGTCGGTCCCCCCCACGTAGAGGAACGAGTAGAACCCGGGAGGAAACTCTGGTGCACAGAAAGAGGATCCAACCGTTGGTATAACTGCACGAGTGACCGTTTACCCACCGGGTCCTGCGTCCGTAGCCCCGACCGCACCTGAGGATGAAACTCATGGACCACTTTCCTCGGTAGGACGAAGTCCTATTTTTCGAGTACCGGTACAAGGATCCATTTCTCCCGCCCCTTCCCCCCGAAAAGGAGAACCAAAGGGGACAACTTTATAGCAAATAAATATTTGAAAGTTAACGAGGGTACCCGGACGGATGTGTTAATCAAGACTCATGGCCTCAGACGTAAGTTTTGATGGCACCTGAATGTGACGGGTGAACTCCGGGGAGTGTGGAGAAGTACGACAAGACACTCTCGGGCCGACTTGGTACGACGGACGGACATCCGCCGGGACCTAAAAAAAGATAAAGGACCGGTAACGTGTATGACACAAAGGAAACGGAACTTACGGAAAAAAATGACGGTAATACACAAGTTTAAGACGAGTGGGAAATGCCGAGTTGAATTTACAGTAAAACCGGTCCTTTATCGAACTACGAAGGAGTCTTAAATCCTGGAAGTCGTAGAAAAAAACCGGCGGTCGACAGTAGTGTTCAATGTCGAGATGGTCGACTCACGTTGTAGGTCCGGAATAAGTAGAAACATGAAGGGTGTCACGAAACGTCCTTCATCGGTCGTCTACTTACAGAAAACTTATCTTTGTAAAATGGGAGGTCAGGGAATCTGTGATCGTTATCACTATGACGCCTTAATTCGGACCACCTGACGGTAGATACCCCAGCGTGTCTCAGCCTTTACTGACTTCACTGAATCGTCGTCACTATTAATACCGATGGTAAGTAAATAAGTCGTTTATAAATATCCCATGGTAACTACACAGTTGACGTCACGGTTCGTGACTTGTACCTGATAAAGAAAATTAGGAATGTTGTGACTCTAACAGAATAAATAAACCTACATAAAAACCATGAAGTCAGTAAGTCTATTACAAAACAAAAATAAAATTTATAGACGAAATTTTTTTTTAAAATAAATAAACTGGCGCAGAATCAAAGTCGGACATCCTAGAAACAACGTAGCACTCCCTAGAAAGTGACTCTGCGTACCTGAGAGATCGACACCACAAGTCCGGATGGACGAGACACCGTACACCCTAGCATCAAGGGACTGGTCACTAGTTTACAGACAGAGGACGTAACGTTCCGTCTAAGAATTGGTGGTCTGGTGGTCCCTTCAGGGGTCTATTACAAATAACACGTATAAATAATACAGGATAGAAGTACAACCCCTAGGACGTTAGTTGTTTTGTTTCAGGATTGAGAGTACCGAAATACGAGATCCCCAACAATATTCAAGTTCAACGGCGACCTTACGTTCGAGGGCGTCCCGACTTGAAACTAAACAAACGGTGAGGGATCTATAGACCTTGGATCCACCAAATCAGGGATTCAACACAGGTCAAGAACGCTGGGGTACCTGACATCGGGTGGTCCGAGGAGACAGGTACTCTAAAAGGTCCGTTCTTATGACCTCACCCAACGGTAAAGGAAGAGGTCCCTTAGAAGGACTGGGTCCTTGGATCTCCACGAGTCATTTATGACAACTCACTTGTTTGCTCACGTATTAGGGTACTCTAAATATTGTAATGAAAATAGTGAAATATCTATTATTCTGACTCCGAATCTAGACTTTTTCTCACCTATATACATATACACTGTCTAAAATAAAAGAACCCGAGGTTTTAGTGATGCCTGCCACTGACGTCGGTACTTTACTTTTCTGTGAACAGGGAACCTTCCTTTCGATATTGTTCGGATCTGTCCCATAATTTTTCGTTTCCATAGTGAAACGACTACTTCCAGGTATATCAGTTTCGATATCAAAAAGGTCATCAGTACATGTCTACACTCTCAACCTGACATTTCTTCCGGCTCGCGACTTCTTAGCCACGGAAGCTTAACACCGCGACCTCTTCTGAGAACTCTCAGGAAACCTGGCGTTCCTCTAGTTTAGTCAGTTAGAATTTCCTTTAGTTCGGATTTATAAATAACCTTCCTAACTTCGACTTCGAGGTTATGAAATCAGTGGACTACGTTTCTCGGTTGAGTGACCTTTTTTGGAACTACGACCCTTGCTAACGTCTGTTTTCCTCTTCTCCCTCCGTCTTCTACTCTACCAATCTAGCGTACCGGTACTTAAACTCGTTTGAGGCCTTCTATCACTTCCAGTACCCCCGGACCGTACGACGTCAAGTACCTTAGTGTTTCTCAGTCTGTGTCGAATCGTTGACTTGTCGTCGTCGCATTGACAACTGAAATACCATATGGACTTTGATTGCGTTGTAACATTTAGTTGGTATGAGGTTATTTTTATAAAAATTAATTTAGTTTTTGGTTTTTGACTTCGAATTCTCCCCTTTTTGAACGGGGTCCCAGTGTCGATCGTTCATCGTCTCGACCTCGACTTTGAACTTGGACTGTCAAGTTGAGGTCTTAGGTGTAAGGAAGTAGATAGAGGAACGTAGGAACAGATGAAAATCCGACCCAGTGGGCTCCCAGAAAGTTTACAAACTTAGGTAGGGAGTCAACGGTCTCGGACGGAAGACACAGGGAGTAACAACTGTACAGGTAACAGAATGAAGAAGACGTCTTATATTGTTTCGGTAAGCCTTAATATGGGCGAAGCTACTGACCATGGACACCCACGTCTACATGTTCCCCTGACACAGGTACGGTCAGAAGGTCAGAGACCTCCGGATGACCGGACCAGAAGTCCATCCTCGTCAGTCTCTCCCACCAGGAAAAAGATACCTTGCCCGCTTTGTTCGAGTAAGACTACACATTAGTTTTCGAGAACTCATGCAAAATAACCTCCCCACCTAACCCCTCTCTTCTCTCCGAATCTCATTCAGTCTGTCTAAATTTTTAAGACGGTCTGACTCAAAAATTCCCCCTCGAAAGTCCACAGTCCTTGACTTGAAGATCAAACGACACCTTACAACATGGTAAATTTCATGTGTCACAGAAAAGACCCGACCCGTCAGTATCGGTGACCGTTACTGGCAAAGAGGTGACCTGTAAAGACAGCGTATAGGAGTAAGAACTGTCGACGGAATTCTTCCCGCACTTACGTAGACCCCGGCGAGACGACGGCAGTAACACGAAAGGGTAATGTACCAGACTGTCGTAGCGTCACCCTTCCCTAGAATCTCGGGTAGATTAGGTGGGACACCCACAGGAGTTTATAAATTTTATAAAATATTCGACATTTATAAAATTTTATGAAATATAAATTTTATAAAAATATTTGAAGAAAAGTCGGAATTCTTCAATTTTTTTCCAATATTGTACATCCCGGAAGGGACTGCCGAGTCTACCATTTCTTAGACGGACGTAACGTCCTCTGGACCTAAGCTAGGGACCCAACCCTTCTAGGGGACCTCTTTCCTTACCGATGGGTGGGGTCATAAGAACGGACCTCTTAAGGTACCTGTCTCCTCGGACCGTTCGATGTCACGTACCCCAGCGTTTCTCAACCTGTGCATCTACCATCATCTAAAAAAGTCGTATTTTTCTTTACGGGGGGTTTTCTCCTTATGTCACTATTTATTCAGAGTTCGGGGGTGGGAGTCTAAGAGAGAGGTTCGGTCGGGAATAACGGTCAAAAGACATGGAGAAACGTCTTTAGGCGTATGTATCTATACACATATAAATACCGGGGAAAAAAAGAAATATATTTATCCTCATAAAATAATGAAAAGTGACTGATAGAACCTCTAGTAAGAAATGACTATGTATATCTAGTTAAAATGAAATAAAAAAATTTAAAAATAAAAAATACCATCAAGAATAAATAAATAATTTTTTTTAAAAAAAAAATGAAATGTTATGATATAACCAAAACGGTATGTAACTGTACTTAGGTGGTATCCACATGTACTCAAGGGTTGGGACTTGGGGTGTTAAAATGAAAAAATTTGTCAACGCATATAAGGTAACTTGTCTGTATCGTAGTAAATAAATTGATCAAGGGGTAATATATGAAAATCGGTTGGGAAAGTAAAATGTCTACCCCTTTCTTTGAGTCTCTCTTGAACACCTATTATAACTTATAACCAGGTCGAGAAGATTCTAGAAATTTAGAATAATGAACTCATAGGGGATTTTCCTAAATTTTTTTAATATCACAGGGAACGTACAAAAATTAGAATACTTAAATTTATCACCGTATGGTAAGGAAAAAGAGGAGGTTGAGTATAAAGGTAAGGTGATGGAGTTATCCTAAAATAGGATTAATATTAAAATACGACTTTCGTAAACTAACCTGTGGGATATATACAGAGACACTGTTTTAAATAAGTATACATCTTTAAATTTTATAAAATTTTAAAGGACACGGGTGTCCGAGACTCATAAATAAAAAAAGACCTAAATCAATAGTAATCATACATTTACTAATTTTGTTGTAAATATCGAATGTTAAAAACTACTAATAATTGGACTTTCGTCGAATTAACCTCCAAGTAAAGACTTACTCTAAAAACCCCGAAAAATTTTAAAATTCATCAAGTACATAAACACGTACTTCTTACAACAACAAAATCAACGAGTCAGTACAGGCTGAGAAAACGTTGGGTTTACACGACTTTGCCCCGTGTCAATGTGTAGTTAAAATAAGGACGAAAAGTGAAAAAGATTCTATATTCACGGCTCCTCGGACTCGTGTATTTATTCATCTACCTCTACCTTCCTCAAACTATTAACGTCATAGTAAGTCAAGAAACTTTAGTAACGCAATTATCTAACTTGACATATTTTAACGGTCGTAAGTTGGTAAAAAACTGGACTTCTTCATCGTTATAATATAGCAAGTTTCTTTTAGTGTATTACTAGACAGTAGTTTTTAATAAAAATAACTACAGAGACGACTGTTGAACTGGTCAAGGAGAGAGGTAAAAAACTTTCGTTTCTTAAGTTTCGGTAGACTAAACGTCTTCCTAAACAATGGGTCACCAATCTCAGTAAGTAAAAAGAATTGTGGATTCGATTATAAAAAACCAAAACAAAAAGTAATACGATTATAAAATTTAAGTTGGATCAACTCACAAGTCACAAGGCGTCATTCCAACCTCTAACAACTCCCCACGTGGAACGAAAACAGTTCACCATCTTCCTGGCAACACTTTCTCTGTCTTACCCATCGGACGGAAACACAACCACTATGTAAAATCTTTTCAACTCCTAGACCTTTAGATCAAGGAATTTTGGCAAACACTGATGTAAGGGGAAATTTTTGGACGAACATGGTCGGTCGGTATTTGACTAGTGTGGATAACTGAAACGTACTAAAATAAAGACACGTATAAAAGGTTCTTTTATTAGTCCCTTTCTACGTTGAGTATGCACCCATAGAGATCGTCGTTTCAAATACTGTTTTTTTTTGACCTTTACTAGGTCTACAGAGCATTACTCTCTTTTTACTTACTAACATAAAAAAAAGGAAAAAATTTTAACACCGTTTTAAGTGTGTTGTATTTTAAATGGTGGAATTAGGAAAATTCACATGTCAAGTTACCTTAAATATAAGTACAACAATACGTCTGGTGGTAGGTAGGGGTATTGAGAAAAGTAGAACATTTTGATTTTGAGATGTGGAAAATTTGTGATTGAGAGGTAAGACAGAAAGGGTTCGGAGAACGGTTGGTCGTAATATTGAAGATAGAAATGCTATAACTGATGAGGTCCATAGTATAGTCACCTTAGTGTACCATAAACAAAAGAACACTGACCGAATAAATTAAATCGTATTACAGTTCAAAGTACGAACATTGGGTACGACTTATTATACGGAAACACTCATATATAGTGTGAAGTGGTAGGGTCAAACATATCCTAAACACACGAAACACACAACGTGAAAAGGACGAAACTCTTTCCAAAGACCCTAATAAAGAGACACTCCAATATTATTATGATTATCGATTGTAAATCAACTGTCAAACCATGTATCTCCACTATTCATAAATACTTTTTTACTAAATACACAACCCGTAAAATGTGTCTTAGTAGTATCGGGTAACTCGAATACAAGGTGTCTACTTCTTTCCTCCTGTAATTTAAACAAGTATAGGAGTTGTCTATAAACCCACGGAAGTGTTTCAAGTATCTCTCGCTTTGTGTTTCTTTTTGAATCTGTTTAAGTATTTTATTATTCAACGTTAATTCCTTTGTTTATTCTCCGATTTTCCCTCTTATAATCTACCCCTGAATGAAATCTATTCCTCCTGAGAGTCTTCACCACTACGACTTCGACTATACACTTCTTCATCCCCACCCCCACAAAGGTCCGTCTCCTTTGTACTACACACTTCCAGAACCTCCGTCCTTCCTCAGCCCACAAATAGTCTCTGTTTTCGTCCTACCGGTGTCAGGTTCCTTCCTTTTCTTGTCAATTACCTTTCAGTCGTCACCGGTCTAACGTGTCCCGGAACTCGCGGTGCCACCGTAGAACTGGAATACGACTCAGACCAGTCGTATTCAGAGACTCATTCTGTCAATGAGACCGACATGACCCCTCTCACCTGATCTCTTCTGTTCAGTCTTGGTCAGTCACTCCTCCGGAAACTCCAGTAGGGTCGCGTTCTACGATCACTTGTTCACCACCGAGACCTCTATTCATCTCTTTTTAGAACTACAAAGTCTCTCTCCCTTAACTACCCACAACGACCATCTTACCTACATTCCCAACCCCTTCTTCCTTCTCGGTTCCTACTGGGGGTCTCATCTTAGTCACCTTCCACCACGGTTAATGACTTTTCCCTCTCTCCACTCTTATCTCTCCGTTTAAACACTCTCTCATTCCCTTGGTTCTTAAATCGGACCTTTTGCAATAAACAAGACAAGGACTCTGTAGGTCACCTCTACAGTCCTTCCAGTCGACGAAGGGACACCTGTCTTCCTCTCAGCGAGTCAGCACAGGCTGAGAAACGTTGGGGTACCTGACATCGGATAGTCCGAGGAGGCAGGTACCTTAAAAGGCCCGTTCTCACGACCTCGCCTAACGGTAAAGGAAGAGGTCCCCTAGAAGGGCTGGGTCCTTAGCTTGGGTCCAGAGGGTGTAATGTCCGTCTGTGAAATGGCAGACTCGGTAGTCCCTTCGGGGCTTAAGGCCTTTACATAGAATGTCTATGTGAAGTGTACAAACTCCACTGTATTCATGTCCCAATAAACAACATCGTGACTAATAATATCGTTTGTCGTTTTCTAACCTTCGTTCAGTTGATAGTTATTCCTCGATTAATCTAACACGAGGTTCGTCACCTTATGATACGTTGACATATTTATCCTCCTCGCTCTACATGAATGAACCTTTTTAACTCTACATAACAATTTACTTATTTCCTTTGACGTCTTCTCATATAACTTATTCGACATAAAGTACATCCCCTTCATTATATATGAATATGTGGAAACGAATACAATGTTTGATTACGTTTTACTAATGAACGACCCCACATCCCATCCTCACTTTGAATCATATTAGTTGGAAAAAGAATAATCTTAAAGTTAAGTCTACCGACTGAATGGATAAATTGATAATCATCGGTCATGACTGACTCGTTCATGACCATCCGTCCCTGAAACATATGTGGGACACAGGGAATGTCGTTTTATTTTATGTGTAATATTGACGTGTAATATGTACTCTGAGTCTCTTCAATTCATAGACTAAACTCCAACGTGTCACTCATTTACCGGTTGAGTCCCAAACTAGTGTCCAGAACTCGAGGTTTCGGAAACGGAGGAGAAACGGGGCTCCCACACACACTCCAAGACATACACCCAAAGGACGGACCACCGACGAAAGGACTGTTGGTTAAGAGAGGACGTCTCGGAGTAACCCCTGTAACTGTTACGGTACTCCTGGAAGGAGTTGATGATATGACAGACCTTCGTCAAACCCCCCGAGGGTCTTAAGATGTTGTAAGGAGTCCCTATATGTCACCTCTTCGCTCTCCCGATGGGCGAAGCCGGTCCATTCGTCGTAGAGACCGGGTACCGGTCGAGTGTCGGAGGTCAAGAGGTTTGGGGTTCGGGAGTTGTAGAGATAAACACTCGGAGTGTTTACGAGTGTCGAGGTAAAAAATGGGGGTAGACGAAGAAGGTCACTGAGACCCATCAAAAGAACGATCCTTAAGATATAGGGAAAATAAAAGTCTCTTCCTTTACCTTCGGACCAACCAACGTTACCGAAGGGGTTCCGACAATCCACATCCTCGATCCTGACCTTGGGTCCAGAGGAGTAATGTAGAATACGAGAAAGTTTGAACCTGTTCACTCACTCTACCTGTTTCGGTCCAACTACGGAAAACTCAAGGACGGTAACCCTAAAACCTGCGTATCCGTTAGAATTAGTATTCAGTTACCCAGTCCAGTCTATTTGACACGTAGACACCTTACAACCCTGAAATCCTTACCTGAAATCCTCACTTAGTAGAGAACAGGAGGTGGAGGAGTAAACGTCGAGTCAGGAGTTCTGCATCTCTTCCTTCCCGAGTGTGCGAGCTATTGAGAATGCAAGAAAAGGTCGAGGCTAGAAGACTAAGTGACTTTCTTTCAATTTGTAATGTTCCTCCCTTTTCCTTTCCCCCCGTCTCCTTCCTTCGACTCAGTCGTGTGTCAGTGACGGGGGTGGGGTTTTATCGAATACAAGGGTAACAAAAACTGAGAAGGGTGGACTTACGGAAAATCGACACCCTACCCGGAAGATCACCGAAGACGGGTAAGACGGGAAGAAATGGGGTGAAGGAAGGAGGAGACTGGACGATTAGAAGAGTTAGTAACAGCATCCTTAGAACCTCTTCGTTGTCTTTACCCTTATTTTGTCGTTGACCTTTCTCGTTTAATCAGTAAAAACTGAGGAACCTCCGAAGACAAAAATGATAACGAGTACGTAAATAAGAGTATCGAAAAAAAAAAAAAAAGAGAATTTCTCTTTTACCAGTCTAACATAACTACGGCACATTGATTATTTACCCTACTTCTGTCTCAAACCCTGATTTACACTCTGGATCCGAACACGTAAGAGTTCTGTCTCCCTTGGACTCTCCAGAGGATTAGGTCACCGGGGTTGGAAAAACCGTGGTACGTAGTCAAAGCACCTTCTGTCAAGAAGGTATCTGGTTCCAACGCCCTCCCTACCAAACCCCTGCTAAGTTCACATAATGTAAATAACACGTGAAATAAGGTAATAATAATGTAGCCCAGGTGGAGTCTAGCAACCCGTAATCTAGGGTCTCCAACCCCTGAGGACAAGATTAACTATAGGGGGACGTCATCGGGATGGTACATCAATAGAGCACAGAAACAAGCCAATGGTTGTTACTGTCCTCCGAGTGATGAAAGCCTCCGTTACACAAAACAAACGTCCTATCCGACCGTCCTTCCGAGTCGTCTTTCCTTCCGTGGTGTCGGTCCTTAGGTCTTTACGGAATCTGGTCAGTGAGAAGGATGGGGTTTGTTATCGTTTACCCTCTATTCCCTGAGAAGATATTAATCCAACCGGTCACGGCTACGGGACCACGTACGAAGACTGGTCGTCACAACCTCGTGTCTTGGATCGGATTTTCGGAGAATTCCGGAAGTGGAAGTGGATTCAGGTTCAGATTTGGAACCCGAGAGTGGGAGAAGATCTCTCAACTGGTCTATGTGGGCTTTAATTTCGTTAGTGATCGTCTGCGTCCGGATACACACTCCTTCTCTTTTGTTCTTTGTTCTACGAACCGGGACCCACGTGACTCGGTCTGTCGACGCTCTTCGTATTCCCCTCCGAAGGGTGATACCGTGGTAGATAAGGTAGAGACTTGTGTGTGTCACACAAGTAGATGATCATTTACATGGGGGTAGATACGAATCTTATACTCGTTAATCTAATCATTCACAGGTACTCGGACACCCAATTTCCCTCCCTCTTCATTCTCTTGTGACCCCTCTAACCGACGCCATAAAAGAGGGTTTTATTCTTTGTCTACCCTGAAGGGACCGGCAGGTCACCAATCCTGAGACATGAAGGTTACGTCCTTCGGACCCAAACTAGGGTCCAGTCCCTTGATCCTAGGGTGTACGACACACCGTGCCGAATTTTTTTTTCTTTAACTTATATTTTAAGACTACAGAAGAGTTGAGACGGTTTTACTTTACCTCATTATTAAGAATAACTTTGTTTTAGATATTTTCGGTTGCACAAATTAAGGAACTTAATGTGTACTTTTACGGGTTCCCTGAAGGGACCACCAGGTCACCAATTCTGACACGCAAATGTACTACCCCCGTGTCTAAATTAGAGACCAGTCCTTTGTCTAGTACGTACGGTACCGGTCTTTTTTTTTTTTTGTTTGGTCTTTATCTTAAATGTCATTATTTAGTAATCCCCTTTTTCATGAGTAGTCCTCAGTCCTCCTTTATCCTTCATCTTGTACTCCTCCTCTACGACCACATCCCTCTCCTCTTCTCAAGAAAGGGCAGGTTCATTTCTGTCCACTTCTTCATCGTTTCAGACACCTCGACATCGAAGGAAGATGGGTGGTCCGGGTGGGGTCTTCAGTGTAGAAAGAAAAGGCATTGTCGGAAGATCTATAGACTTTCGTTGTTTGTGTAACACGACCCAAAAGAACAGAGGTCTATTTGTCAGGGTAAGTCAGGTCGAGGACAACCGATCAACCGATTATAAGTAGAATACTACCCCGAGTACAGACTTACAGTCTAAGGTTAACACATCTTGTTCCGTTCTGACAACGGAACAAGACCCGTGTCACTTGACTACCGACGCAGAAACGATCTAACATTCAACTAAGAACTTATAGAATTGGAAGTAGAAAAACGGGTAGGGTAGAACCTTTCCCGGAATATTACTGTCTGAGTATGAGAAACTTCGAAATCCTAGTCCAATCCGACATTCACCGTCTCTTTTTTATCATCGAATTAATTTTATCTTCAAATAAAACCCCCCTGAAGGGATCACCAGGTCACCAATTCTGAGGCACGAAGATAACGTTCCCCGGACCCAAATTAGGGACCACCCCTTTGATTCTACGGTATGGTACACCAGTTTTCTTTTTGTCCTTTAAATTACATAAGAGACTAAAAGGCCGGAATACACCATGAGAAACCACAGTCCCTGGAATTAGGGTGTGGACGGACGACCCTTATCAACAATTAGGTCTCTCGGAACATGAACTCATTTCAATCGCTAAGACAATGATTCCTTCTTCCTCCCTTGTCTATAACCCTCCACCCGTCGTCGGGGACGGGGGAAGGGGTAGGGTCTTTGACCGACGGACAGAGAGGGAACCCTACCCTTAGGTACTAGGTAAAATTACGACCAGAGATGATTCGGAGTCTAACACCCACCTAACCGAGACTTCTAAGTTAAACTTCCTCAACGGGGGTAAGGGGGAACAACCCTGGGACACCTGTGTCATTCCTCCCCTCCTCAGAGAGCGACGAGGTCCGTCCGAGGGTCGGAAGGGACGGGTCGGTGACCAACTCTTCCCAGGTGAAACTTGAAACGTCTTGAGTAACTCTCACGGTACATGGAGATGGCACGGTGCCCCCTAGGGTGAGAGAATCTTGAGCCTTCTCTACGACACCTTAGGTAGCTCTTTTAGTCGTTCCACCTCACACCTAAACGGTGTCATTCATAAAGGTACCCGGGTTCTTAACCCTTTAGAGTGGGGGACGGCGATTTCTCGGAGACCTTATAATTGTGACCTTCCTGAGAATTTCCACATTCATCACAGAAATAAAATATCTACCCCTCCGACTCCTTGTCTTCGACTCGGACCGATTTCGAGTGTTTCGTCCATCTCCACCTCGATCCTGAGCAAGGGTCCCCAGATCTGGGGGATGGGAACCGGAAAAGGGATGAAGTCTCTGGGAGATCGATAGACTTATCCGATGAAACGTTTCTTAACAAAACACTTTGTAAAACACTTTTCCGGATATTTTACCTGAAATCTTCCCTTAATGTCAGGGTATCGGAATAAACGTCCCTTCGGACTACCGAGTCGTCATTTCTTAGGCGGACGTTACGTCTTCTGTGTCCTCTACACCCAAATTAGGGACCCAGTCCTTCTAGGGGACCTCCTCTTTTATCGTTGGGTGAGGACAGAAGAACGGACCTTTTTAAGGGTATCTGTCTCCTCAGACCGACGGACGTCAGGTACCCCAGTGTTTCTCAACCTGTACTACCTCGTCGATTCGTGTGTACTCGTGTGTGTGCATGTGTCGGAATAAACGCCCGAAGGGACCACCGAGTCATCATTTCTTAGGGAGACGGTTTGTCCTCTACACCCAAGTTAAGGACTCAACCCTTCTAGAGGACCTCTTCCTTTACTGTTGGGTCATAAGAACGGACCTCTTAGGGTACCTGTCTCCCCGGACTGACCGATATCAGGTACCCCAACGTCTTCTCAACCTATGCTGAATCGTTGACTTTTTGTTGTTGTCATTCGGAATAAACGTTTGGAAGTACTTTGTCGGAATGACCAGAGTATCTATAAACGACTCACAGTAAGTGCCCGGTTCACGACACGATCTGACTCCTAATATCGTTACTTCTCTCTGGTTCGGGGACTCGGCTGTAAAATCATCCTTTTTGTCACTGACAAATAGATCCTCTGTTTCCTCCGGTAACACCGACCTCCGCCCACTCGTTCCCTCTTTCACCCTTTTCTATGCAAGGGTCTTCATCCGTCCCCGATCTAGTGTATCTCGAAACATAATCGGTACTCCTTCTCGACCCTAAAGTAAGACGACCCTTGCTCTTCGGGACCATCCTAAATGTCGTCTCGTCACTACACGATATAAAATCTTTCTAGTGAGACCGGGGAGACACCTCTTACCTAACTTTTCCAGTTCCTCTTCTCGGTATAGTGTAGCAATCTCCTGGGTTCGTCCGTTCTGTCTTTATTTGTCACCAACGTCTGTACATTTTTGGTCTACAACTTCGTTTATCAGACCTTCCTCTAAGTGGTTTTTCGGATGTCTCCAAAAAAAATCCCATACCTTAATTTTTGTTTAGTTTTTTTGAGAAGGAAAAGTTTTTCAACATTAACTAATATAAGATCCTCATTTTGTATCTACGTACAAAAATTTCTCTTCTGGACATACACATCCTCTTTATATTTCGTTGTTACACGAAATTAAAGATCATACAACATAAAACACTTTTCGGTTTCACCTACTCGAGTCACCCCGGAATCTTGAGAACTGAATAAAGGTACTTTCACTTCAGAAAACCTCGGGACGGCTCCGCTTACTACCCTTATCCGTAGACTGAGGAACCGGAAACCGTTCGTCCTGTTTTCTTATTATTAAGGACCATGTAGTTCAGGTATTAAATCAGTATAAAAACCCCATATTTTATCTACAGATGACTCTTGATCAAATTCTTTTACGTAACGATTAAGATTTTATTTATGAATACAATCTTTGATTTTATTTACATCGTTCATTTGGATGAGTAGGGACTGATATTTGAGTCATACTTAAAAAGAAACATTTCTGAGGATTAGTCAACACATGTTCTCGTTTTTTGAACCATTGGTAGAATTACAGGTCATTCATTTACTACGATGTAAAAATGTAGTAATTCTTTACAAACCTCAGTGTTTTCCTATTCTATTTCCCCGATCCTATAACAACATAGTGCATCCCCCTGGTTCTTTCTGTGAAGACTACTCCGTCGTAAACTCGTCTCTGGACGTCCTTCACTTCCTCCCCCTTCTATGGACTTCCTTCTACCGAGGTCCAAAGTTCTTGTGGTGACCTTTCTTGACCCGGTCCGTACTCGAACAAGTCTCTTATCTTTTCGACTCACCGACCTGGACGCTCTCGGTGTCTTTCTCGTCCTTTTTCTACTCCAGTCGTTCCTCGTCCTCGGTCTAGTCGTTTGTGGACAATCCGGTGCTATTCCTGAAACTAAAATCAAACACCCTTTACCCTACAATTGTCTCCCAAAAGGTATCTCCTAACTGTCCATTCTGAATGCTAATTTTATAGGAATCCGTATCGCAAAGGGTCCACCAAGTCACCATTTCTTAGACGGACGGTTCGTCCTCTATGTCCAAGTTAGGTACTCAACCTTTCTAGGGGACCTCTTCCTTTACCGTGAGGTCATAAGAACGGACCCTTTAGGGTACCTGTCTCCTCGGACCGTCCGATGTCAGGTACCCCAGCGTTTCTCATCCTATGTTGAATCGTTGATTTGTTGTTGTTGTTTAGGAAATCCCATTCTTACCTTCTTCCTTCGGGACAACTTTTAACACTATTCGAACCACTCTCTACTGCCATTCACTAAACGAGTTTCTAGGCATCGGCGGATCACCGTCCTTCAGGACTGCCCCAGGGGGTTGGGAAAGAGGACGAGACTACGATCAGACTGAATGAAGGAAGAAGGTGTACCGTCTAGTTTCTAGACGCCCTGGTGTTCGAACTGTTGGCGTACCTCAGAAAGAAGGACCGGCTCTGACACTTTATGGAGATGGACGACAAACTAGGCCTGTTGAAATAGGTGTTGTTGCCGAGGTGGAAGCTACACCACTAGTGGGGGATGCCCCTCACGCAGAACCCCCGGCCCCCAATATAGAAGTTGTGTCTTCGCGTGGGGTAGCTGGGGCGACGGGACGTGACAACGGCCTCCGACTTCCTTCTTGTCACCCTTCATCTTCTAAACTACTCCCTTAAAATGAGAGAGTTTGCCTTTTCCAGCTCTAAAGTCTTCTTTTGATACTCGAGCCCCGGTACCCTTGGGGGTAGTCCCGGGCCTTGTAAGAGGAGGGGACTTTCGGTACTCGTCCGTTCCCTTTTCTTCGGACGGTTCGTCTTTTAGGGTGAAGAGTCGACGGGATCAGTCGGAAAATGGAGCTTCGACCGTAATGACCCTGTCCAAAAGGATCTAAGGAGTATTGGTGACCTACTATAAAACAAAAAATTTGATTTGATATTGTTATTTAGACGAAAACTACTAGTACCAAAAGATAAAATGTTTAACCCACCAAAGAGTACTCTAAAGTAAGTTTCTATCCCACGTGTTGATTTTTGTCAACGTTTAGATCAAAAAGAGAATACCAACCTCTTTATCGACTTGTATTTCAATCGGTCGAAGTTTCTGGGGTCCCGAACTATAAACTTAGAGGAAAGGAAAGTTCCAAGGGTAAAAGACCTCCCACAACATTTATATAAGGAAAAAACCCTCCACCCCCCTCTATCAAAGTAAAAAATAAAAAAAATTAACTTCATATTGACTGAATATTATAAGATATTTAAGGTATTCCGAATATATTATATCTCGATATATTCTTGATATGACATACATCTTATATCATTTATGAAAATATGTATTATTTTACTAGTGGTGTTTTCCGGATCAATGGTAGACAGTGGTATGATTCAATAATGTCATAATAACTGATATAAGGAACACGACATATAATGTAGGGGTACTGAATGAATATTGACCTTAAAACATGGAGAATTAAAGACAGTAGATAAAATCAGAGGGGGGGTGGGGAGGAGGGGGTACCGTTTGTGGCCAAACAAGAGACACAGATACTCAGACAAAGACAAAACAATATAAACAAGTAAACAAAACAAAAATCCAAGGTGTATATTCACTTTAGTGTACCATAAATAGAAAAAGACTGAATAAAGTAAATCGTATTATGACAGATCCAGGTAAGTATAAAAATGTTTCCCGTTCTAAAATAAGAAAACACACTGACTATAAACACAGACACATATATATATATGTGTGTATGTGTGTGTGTGGTGTAGAAGAAATAGGTAAGTAGACGACTACCTGTAAATCCAACGAAGGCATAGAACTGATAAGATTCATTACGACGTAACTCATATCCGTACGTATAGTCGTACATGTATAGAAAAGTTTAATCGTAAAAATAAAAGAAGTTTATTTATGGGTCTTTACCTTAACGATCTAGAATTCCCTCAGGATAAAACTTAAAAAAGTCTTTAGAAAGCATGACAAAAGGTGTCACCTATGTAGTTCAATGTAAGGGTGGTTGTCATATATCCCCAAAGGAAAAGCAGTGTAGGAGCGGGTGTAAATAAACAACAGAAAAACTACTATCGGTAAGACTGTCCATACTCCCTTATAGAGTAACACAAAACTAAACGTAAAGGACTACTAATCACTACGACTCGTAGAAAAGTACACAAACACACACTAGCTATACAGAAGAAATCTTTTTACGGATAAATACAGAAGACAGAAAATTAACCCAACAAACAAAAGAACTACAACTCAACTGCAACCTATTAATTAGGGAAAA
Source organism: Capra ibex (assembly GCA_006410555.1). Taxonomy (NCBI): domain Eukaryota; kingdom Metazoa; phylum Chordata; class Mammalia; order Artiodactyla; family Bovidae; genus Capra; species Capra ibex. Next base: position 1,738,132 of record SJYO01000233.1, on the reverse strand, counting down.
GTCTATATAGTAAACGTTTATAGAAGAGGGTAAGTCATCTGTCGGAAAAGTAAAACAACTATCAAAGGAAGAGACATGTTTTCGAAAAATCAAACTATATTAAGGGGGGGGGCGGAAAAAAAAACCGAAAACAAAGGGAACGGACTCTGTATAGGTTTTTTTATAACAATTTTGGTTATAGTTTCTCGTATGATACGAAAGAAGATCCTCAAAATACCAAAGATCTTCCGTTACCGTGGGGTGAGGTCATGAGAACGGACCTTTTAGGGTACCTGCCTCCTCGGACCATCCGACGTCAGGTACCCCAGCACTTCTCAACCTGTACTGCTCACTGAAGGGAAAGTGAAAAGTGAAAGTACGTAACCTCTTCCTTTACCGTTGGATGAGGTCACAAGAACAGACTTCTTAGGGTCCCTACCCCCTTAGACCACCCGAAGGTAGGTACCCCAGCGTGTCTCAGCCTGTACTGACTTCGCTGAACCGTCGTCGTCGTCAGAATACAAATATACCATACTATTTCAAGTGAATAATAAAGATTATCAAAAAACCACCATAGAAATGTTAAAAGATATTTATCTAAGATATAGTACAGTAGTCACTTGTCACTGTCAAAATGAATAAAAGGTTGAACATAAGGGAAACAAACCAACAGACTAACGACACCGATCTTGAAGACTATGATACAACTTATTTTCACCGTTCTCACCCGTAGGAACGGAAAAAGGAATAGAATCTCCTTTACGAAAGTCGAAAAGTAGTGACTCATACTATAACTACTATCTAAACAGTATATACCGGAAATAATACAACTCTATACAAGATAGACATGGGTGAACTTCTCAGAAACAGTATTCACCTACAATTATAAAAAACTATCCGTTCTTTATCTGAATAATTACATCCTGGGATACTTTCTATGTTTATCCGTCCGTTCTCCCGAGATGGGGTTCTTGATTCACCCGGTGTAAAAATATTAGTTTCCTCTTCACCCCTCACCCTCTTCTGGTGGAATAAGCAGAAGGAAACATTTCTACAAAATCCTTTTACTGAGTGTTCTCCCACCAGTACAGGGTCCAGAGTCCCATTCAAGGACCCTGTCCGGTGGTTCACTCCAGGAACCGAAATGTGTCCTTTCTTAAGTTCTCACTCGGTATCACTTCTTTCTCTATGTGTGACATATCTGTCCTATATCAGGGAGAGTTTTCTGCTCTCTTTGGGACCCTCTTTGTGTGGGGTGTCTGTCTAACACTCGTCAGAATCTTTCACTCTCGTCGGTCTATCCACAACTTAAAACAGTTTGTGTAAAGGACGTAGACAACTCTAGTAGTATACCAAGATAATAAGTCAAACAATTATACACATAGTGTGATTAAATACCTATAACCCGGTAAAGACCCTATTTAAGGTGAAGTAGCACCACATACTTGAAAATCATTCTAGACTGACTTTCAACCCCTTTACTGTCGTAGATCTTTGATTGTCGATGGTAATCGATACCGACGAGTATCTTGGTGTTGGGTGGGGTGAGTAATAAGTCTCGAAGAAACACCGGTTCCGATTGAGTGGAGGTGTGAGACCCTATGGGAACTAGTAGTCAGTTGTATGACCTAAGATCTGGTCTCTCTTCTTCCTTTCAGGAAAGGATTTAGGATAAGAGAAGGGGTTAAATGTCTCACCGTAAAAATTTTAATTTCATATTAACTGAATGTTATAATATGATAAATCCACATGTTGTCTCACTAAATTATAAAAATCCTCATGGTGTATTACTAAACTATAAAAATATGTAGTGTTTCACTAGTGGTTTCTTTTAACATAAAAAGTCCTTAAATAATCGTACTTCAACAAGAAAGAATAGGGACTATGATGAATGGACACGGGACTAATCAGAACGGTCTCTAAAATTTAAAATAATAAGTAAAAAGTTCTTGTTTGAAAACTGAACCAACAATGACAAGTAACAATACAAATAAAGGATGACAGGATTACAACCGAAAATAATAAAAGAAAAATTTTTTAAGAAAGTGTAAAATAATGATTAGTCCATGAAATAAAAAAATAACTTTACATTAAATGTCATACTATGATCAAAGTTCACATGTCGTATCACTGAGTCATAAAAAATAACAAAAGAAGGAGGATGAAAGAAACTCACTAAGACTACTCCAACAGATAGTGACACCGTATTGGAGCACACTCGCATAGAAGTAAACGAGGAGACCTCCAGGCGAGGTGGAAGAGAGGGGGTGTTCCCACATAACAAGAGATGAGAACACCAGGACATACTTGATGTGGTTGCCCAAGTGAAAAAGAGACCGAAGATGAACCCAAGTCAGTCACCCCACAGACCTGTCCTCTAACCGCTTTCCTTCATCTTACTCCAGTACTATAAATAAGGGTACCGAAAAAAGGTCACCCCCACGAAGTCCGATCGATCAGAGAGTCAACTTCCAGTGACAAATAGAGTTGAAGAAAAGTCCACTACCATTGGAAAGGTAAGGGAATAAGAAAGTCCGAACCATTACCATTACCGATACGATCATGATCGGGGTCTAATGCTATAGGGAACTCCACGAGAATATGAGACGGGTATATGGAAACATTTATCAGAAAAATGATTTGGGAGGAGAGTAGAAAGATTAAACTCACTCGACATACAAAGGAGAGTCCACGGATTGACAATATAGATCTCTGGTAAGGTTGACCATGCACAAAAATTAAATTTCAGATTTCAATTGACAAGAAAAATATGAAGAGGTTTTATTCTCTTTTTGTAATCTAATTGTTCCAACGTCCTATATTCTAGTTATATGTTTTTAGCTAAATGAAGACATATAAACGTTAATTTTATATCTTTACTTTAATTTGTAAAGGTGAATATTGTCGTATTTCCTTTTAATAAACCCTCATTTAAATTGTCTTTATGTTCTTCTAAACATGTGACTTTTGATGTTTTGTAACAATTTTCAAATTTCTGGATTCATTTACCCTTTTATAAAGGTAAAAGTACCCAATTTTCTGTATTATAACAATTCTACCGTAAACATGGTTTTAATCAGATGTCTAAGTTACCTTAGAGATAGTTTTGAGTCAACGGAAAAAATCTCTTAACCTGTTCGACTAGAATTTTCAATATATCTTTCAGTTTCCTGGGCCTTATCAGTTATGTTAGAATTTTTTCTTGTTTCGACCTCCTAAGTGAGTACTAAAATTTTGAATGATGTTTCCATGTTATCTTTCACACCACGACTGTATTCCCATCTGTATATTTAATTACCTTATCTTGACTCTTACGTCTTTATTTGGAAGTACCAGTTAACTAAAAACTTTTTCCACGGTTCCGTTAGGTCACCCCCTGTAAAAATTGTTTAATACGACCGTGTTGACCTATAGATGAACGTATTTTTTCTAAAACATGGTGATAAATTATGGTATATTTTTTGATTGAGACACTTAGTTTCTGGATTTATCCTCGATTTTGATATTTTAAGAAACCCCTTTTGTATTTAAAAACACTGGAACCTAATCCGTCACCGAAGAATCTTCTGTGGAATATCGTGTACATTTGTTTCTTTTTGTCTATTTAACCTAAAAGATTTTTAATTTTTGAGACACGAAGTTTCCTATGATATTGATTTTACTTTTCTGTCAGATGTCTTACCCTCTTTTATAAACGTTTAGTTTATCGACCACTGCCAAAGTATAGACCTTATATATTTCTTGAAAGTGTTGAGTTGTCATTTTTGTCACGTTACTTTTTTACCCGTTTCCTGTGTCTGTAAAGAGGTTTCTTCATTTGTCTACCGGTTGTTCGTGTACTTTTCTATAAATTGTAGTAATCAGCAATTCCTTTACGTTTAGCTTCGGTGTTACTCTATGGTGAAGTACGGGTGATCCTGTACCGCAGAATCAGATAAACCCGACGATTTTGTTCAATGGTGTTTAATTAAACTCCAACCAATACTTACTTTCACACCCTCTTAAAAAGTAAAAACCGTTGTAACGGTATTGAAAGTTGACTCAAAACCAATCCTTAAACGTCACACCAAAAAAGTCTGCCAAGTATTATTCCTTATAGAGCTTGTACACTTTTTACATCGTAAAAATGACTTTATCCAGTTTAACAGGAATTTACCTGACAAAAGTACGATGTTTTTAACTCTTACTCTTCCACTTTTATATCCTTCTTACTTATCACTATAACCCCTTTCATTGTAATCAATCGTCTGTTACCGAAATAAACACAGAGTAATTCTTCTTTCTCATCCCTGAAAGAACCACCGAGTCACCATTTGTTAGGTGAACGGTCGCGTCCTCTGCGCCCAACCTAGGGACCAGACTCTTCTAGGGTGCACGGAACCTCGTTGATTTGGACACACGGTGTTGACACGAGACTTCGGAGGCCTTTGACGTTGACGCCTCGGGAACGCGGTGTTGGTGACCTCGGGCGTACGGGACCTCGGCCACGAGGTGTTCTCTTCGGTGACGTTATTCTTCGGCAACGTGGTGTAGATCTCTCATCGGGGGTGAGAGACGTCGATCTCTTTTCGGGTGTGTAGTCCCTTCTGGGTCCTGTCGGTTTTTTTTCCCATTCAAATCATTCTATCATAAAATTTTTATACTGACATAGTTTACATGTTTTGGCTTTCACTGTATATGATTGCGTAATAAACATTACTATGAGAACGGTTACTTTCGTAGTTATTCGGTCGTTATAATTTTTCTACGTAACCTCTTCCTTTACCGTTGGGTGAGGTCACAAGAACGGACCTCTTAGGGTCCCTGCCCCCTCGGACCACCCGACGGCAGATACCCCAGCGTGTCTCAGCCTGTGCTGACTTCGCTGAATCATCATCATCATCATCATAATTTTTCTATGAACCTTTGTACTGTACGACTTAGTCAGGGAACTTATAAAAGTTTTTTTCTTTTCATATATATTACACTACCCTGTCTAAAAAGACTCGGTATTACATCGATAGTTACTCTTTAGGAATAATAGTAACATAACCTAACATATAAGCCACGGTTTTCCCTTTTGACGAGTGTTTCGAGGACTTTTTTATTCTTTGACAAGAAGACCGTATATATATAAAACGAAAACAAAAAGAAGGTCAAAATAACTCTATATTTAACTGTGTGCCGTGACATATTACTAAACTAAATGTATTGTAATACTTTACTAAAAGTGTTATTCAAATCACTTGTAGGTAGTAGAGTATATCTATGTTTTAATTTCTTTATCTTTTTTTTAAAGGAGTACTACTCTTGGGAATACTAAATAAGAGAATTGAAAGTATATATATCATCACAATTAATATAAATAATACAACATATAATGTAGGGATCATAGATAAATGGAATATTGACTTTCAAATATGGAGAACTGATGTAAGTAGGTTAAGGGTCGGGGGACGGGGACGGAGATCATGGTATTTAGACTAGAGAAAAAGACTCAAAGAAAAACTTCATGTTGACTCGACACATGTGACGCAATCAAGGACAATGTGTTGTATCATTAAGCTATAAAAATCTGTAACGTTTTACTAGTGGAGTCATTCAGATCAATGTCAGACAGGGACATTTTCTGTAATGTATTAATAAATAAAATAATTTTTTGAATAAAACCGGAACGACGTACCGTACGTCCGAGAATCAAGGACCTGGTCCCTAACTTGGGTGCAGAGGACGTAAACTTCGTGTTCCAGAATTGGTGACCTGACGATCCCTTCAGGGGTATTAATAACTGACATAAGGGGTGTGACCTGTAAAGTATGGGAACTGAGTAAAGAAAACATTGAACTTAAGACCTTGAGAATTAGCGAAAGTAGAGAAAGGAGGGGCTGGGGACTGAGGGAAGGGGAGACGTTGGTTGACCAACAAGAGACATACAGTGACAAAGACAAAACAATACAACGAAACAAAGCCAAAAATCTAAGGTGTATATTCATTTTAGTGTCTCGTAAAAAGAAAGAGACTGAATGAAGTGAATCGTATTATGGAAGATCCAAGTAGGTTCAACAGTGTTTACCGTTATAAAGTAAGAAAAAACACCGACCCATTATATATAAATATGGTGTATGAGATAGGTAAGTCGATAACTATCCGTGAATCCAACGAAGGTATAGAACCGACAACATTTATTACGATGTCACTGGTGTCCTCACGTATAGAAAAAATTAATCACAAAAATAAAAGAAACCTATTTATGGGTCTTCACTTTGGTGACTTAACATATCATCAAGATAAAAATTGAAAAAACTCCTCAGAGACATGACAAAAGGTGTCACCGACGTAGTTAAGTGTAAAGGTGGTCATCACGTTTTCCCAAGAGAAAAGAGGTGTAGGAGTGGATGCAAACAATAGACAACAGAAAAACTATTATCGGCAGACTGTCCACTCTCCACTATAGAGTAACACCAAAACTAAACGCAAAGGGACAACCAGTCACTACAACTCGTAGAAAAGTACACGGACAACCGGTAGACATACTTTTTGTGGATAAACCTAGGAGACGGGTAAAAATTTAACCCAATGAATCCAAAACAAAACAAAAACTACAATTCAACATACTTAAGAAACAGAGTAAACCTATAATTGGAGAATAACCTATACTTTAAGCGTTTATGGAAGAGGGTGAGTCATCCATCGGAAAAACAAAACAACTACCAAAGGAAGGGACACGATTTCCAAAAATCAGAAGACCATATAACAAACAACACATGACAAAAATACCATTTAGTTATTTGTATGTAGAATCGCTATTATACTAAAGAGGAACTTAGAAACGTCTTAAAACTTTCATCACAATTAATACCATAACTAAAACACTAGATTGAACTCTTTCTGTTCAACCCATAACATATTACGAATCAAATACGGACTCTACTCACCATTCCGGTAAAATTCCTCCCAGAACAATACATAAATCAATAAGAGGAGTGTGTTTTGACCTAATTTTTACAAATGTTTTAACTGTTCATGCTAAAACCAGTTATATTTAATCAGACCTTTTTAATTTTATACTGTTTCCGTAAAAATTTTACAATCGTCGTAGACTTTTGCTACAATAAACCGTATCAGAATGTCCAACATTTAGAAACCTTTTGTTTAAAACGACTTTAAGTACACATACAAACCGTCTTTGTCACCTTCAACAAGTAAAATAATTTCCTTCAGTTGTCTCATCGGTTAAAAACCTTTTTTTAAGAAGTCCCTAATCTCCACTGGATGGTGAATAAAATAGTATAGTCTCAATCAACCATCAGAATTCCCTTTCAGACTTCAGGTAATGTTCTTATGTTCTTATTTTAAGGATAAAAAGATCGGTTTTTTGTTAGAGTAAACCTTTTAGAAAAGTTTCAACAAAAAAAACCTTATTGTTACAACCGGATAAACTGACTATATAAAAAATTGTAAGAATCACTTAATTTAATCTTTCAAGAATCCTTTGGGTCAGGTTGTAAAGTTCGGATAGGTTCGTAAAGTTTACTATAATGACGTTACCGTTCGTTTTAAAGTTATATAATCCAACCACGTTTTCATTAACGCCAAAACGTGACAACTTGAAACGACAAACCATAATCTTATATAAGAATTTACACCAATACAATATGTAGTAAAATTAACGTAAAGAGTGAAAGACAAAAAAACGATTACTGTAAATAAAACCTGATATCTTTACTACAATTCTGTTTTTCGTTTAAACTCGCTGGAAAAAATAAGCTCAAGTTTTACCCAGTATTTCGTCACCTCTGTTGATCGATGTAGTTGTTACCTAAGCCGGGTCTTTGACGATTGTTTACATGTCACGTTACCACCAAGTTCTTCAAAACGTTTCCTCTGTTCTCGGAATTTCGACTCCGCGTCTCACCGGTTAGCAACCTTTAACTCTTGCTGGTTGACTGTCGTTGGTAACTTCGACTAGGAACAATATTACTAAATTTTAAGTGCCAGGCTTTGACGTTAATGAAGACATGGTTGGATTATGTACGGTGACCAAGGTACCAAAAGTTCACACCGGGGACCACGTCTTCGTCGTCGTAGTGGTCTCTTGAACAATGTTTGCATTTGGGTACCCGAGGTGGGGTCTTGAAGACTAAGTCTTTTCCCTCCCGGTCGTCATACACAAAATTGTTCGGAAGGTCGACTAAGGGTCCACCGCGATCACCATTTCTTGGATGGATGGTTATGTCCTCTCCATTCTCTGCGCTAAAGTCAGTATGGACTTACCAGATCGCCAAAAGGGATGAAAGAAGTTAAAATCAGACTTAAACCATTATTCCTCAAGTACTAGACTCGGTGTCAGTCGAGGACCAGAACAAAAACAACTGATATATGTCGAAGAGGTAGAAACCGACGTTTCTTATATTAGTTAGACTAAAGCCACAACTGGTAGACCACTACAGGTACACATCTCAGAAGAGAATACAACAACCTTCTCCCACAAACGATACTGGTCACGTAAAAGAACCGTTTTGAGACAATCAGAAACGGGACGAAGTAAGACGTAAGGTTCCGGTTTAAACGGACAATGAGGTCCACAAAGAACTGAAGGATGAAAACGTAAGGTCAGGGGATATTACTTTTCCTGTAGAAAAAACCCACAATCAAGATTTTCCAGAGCATCCAGAAGTATTTTGGCAAGTTGAAGTCGAAGAAGTCGTAATGACCAACCTCGTATCTGAACCTATTGACACTATAACTTACCAAACGGAACCTCTGCTTGTCTCTAGTAAGACAGCAAAAACTCTAACGTAGGTTCATGACGTAAAACCTGAGAACAACTGGTACTACCGATGAGGTAAAGAAGACTCCCTAAGGACGGACGTCATCATCTATATTGCCAGTAGACTCAATTTAAGTGGGTAAGGTCAGGTAAAATCAAGCGACTAAGGATCTTACAACTGCAAGTGGGAACGGTAGAGAACAAACTGGTGAAGGTTAAACGGAACTAAGTACCTGGACTGTAAGGTCCAAGGATACGTTATAACGAGAAATGTCGTAGCCTAGAACGAAGATAGTGGTCAGTGTACGTGTTGACCCATAACAAAAACAAAACCGAGGTAGGGAAGTAAGAAAGACCTCAATGAAGAGGTGACTAGAGGTCATCGTATAACCCGTGGATTACTGGACCCCTCAAGGAGAAAACCATAGGATAGTAAAACGGAAAAGTACGACAAGTACCCCAAAAGTTCCGTTCTTATGACTTCACCGAATGGTAAGGGAAGAGGTCACCTGGTCCAAGACAGTCTGGAGAGGTGGTACTGGGCGGGCAGAACCCGACGGGACGTCCGTACCGAACCAAAGTAACTCAATCTGTTCCGACACTAGGATCACACTAATCTAACTGATCAAAAGACACTCATACTAAAGTCACACAGACGGGAGACTACGGGAGAACGTTGTGGATGGTAGAATGAACCCTTTATCTACCCCTTTGTCAGCTTTGTCACAGTCTGAAATAAAAACCCCCCAGGTTTTAGTGACGTCTACCACTGACGTCGGTACTTTAATTTTCTGCGAATGAGGAACCTTCTTTTCAATACTGGTTGGATCTATCGTATAAGTTTTCGTCTCTGTAATGAAACGGCTGATTCCAGGCAGATCAGTTCCGGTACCAAAAAGGACAGTACATACCTACACTCTCAACCTGACACTTCTTTCGACTCGCGGCTTCTTAACTACGAAAACTTGACACCACAACCTCTTCTGAGAACTCTCAGGGAACCTGACGTTCCTCTAGGTTGGTCCGGTAAGACTTCCTCTAGTTGGGACCCTAAAGAAACCTTCCTTACTACGATTTCGACTTCGAGGTCATGAAACCGGTGGAGTACGCTTCTCAACTGAGTAACCTTTTCTGAGACTACGACCCTCCCTAACCCCCGTCATCCTCTTTCCCTGTTGGCTCCTACTCTACCGACCTACCGTAGTACCTGAGCTACCTGTACTCAGACTCACTTGAGGCCCTCTACCACTACTTGTCCCTCCGGACCGCACGACGCTAAGTACCCCAGAGTTTCTCAGTCTGTACTGACTCGCTGACTTGACTTGACTTGACTTTTCTGCGCTCAAACTAGGGACTAAACCCTTCTAGGAAACCTCCTTCTTTGCCGTTGGGTGAGGTCATAAGAACGGACCTCTTAGGGTACCTGTCTTCTCGGACCGCCCGATGTCAGGTATCCCAGTGTTTCTTCACCTGTGTTGACTTCGTTGAAACATACGAGATGAACCGGTCCACTAAGACTACATTCGAGTGCAAAGTCTTGGTCCCATAAACTACAGGGGTAGTAACAACGTTCTTTAGTTACTTTGGAATAATTACTTTCGTCGAGTTTAATTTGCTTTATTTTAATCTCGAAAAGTAACGGGGAATAGAGAATAACAACCATAATTACAATACGACCGAAGTGTTATTGTCAACCCCTTATAATGAAGAAATAGACCGAAAACCTTCTTTAATACATAATGACCATAATAAAGAAGGAATTTTCCAACCATCTAAAGTATCGGTAAACCCTGACTTAAACACATACACACACATATATACACACACACATCCCCCCTCCAAAAATTTAATATCTAAGTTAAAGAAATTATCAACACCCTAATAAGGTTAAAAGATAATGAAGAACACAGGTAAATCCATATCTAAAAAAAGGATCTTTAAAATAAGGTAGACTTAAAAGTTTACAGATCCGTATTTTAACATTAATATAGGAGAATGCTCAAAGACTTACGACTTCTTAGAGTTAAAAACTGTGATTAAGGACCACCCTTAGATAAGACAAAAGAAGAATCCCCAAGAAGATTAAACTAACTAACGAAAGATCCTAACGTCGTGTTGTCAGTTATACCCTGAAGAAAAGGAACATGACTTCGAAATTTTTTGTTTGTCTTTTTCCTACCAATACATTCTACATTTATAACCTCTTTCTACTCTATACCCACATTCCCTTGACAATCATAATAAGAACGTTGAGAAATCATTTAGATTTTAATAAGGTTTAATTTTTTTTAAAAAAATTCTTATTTTTTTACCATAATTAGTAGGTGATAAGTAGCAAAGTGAGTTCCTGAAACCGGACAAAAACTCTGAGCTTAAGTGGTCTCTTCAGTTTAAACAGCGGACAGTTCTTCAAGAGTTCTTAATGCCCTTTCTGAGTCTCCGTCACCGAAAATGAATCTAAAAAAAGAAAGAAAAGTTTTCTCTGGAGAAAAAAAAAAAAAAAAAAAAACCAAGAAAGGTTTTTCCTCAAAGTTTTTCCATATTAATATGTTAACGTCCTTTATTCCAAAACTTACAGAAAACTTGATATACATACAATCCTCCTCCCCTTCATTAGAACAATGAAATAGGAAGACAGTCTACGTCAGATGGTCCTTCACCTTTCTTTGGTGCTCTTGATTCATATCTTGTTTTGATTTTTACAACCACTCGTTCCCAATCCAACACTCTCAGACTGGTCTTTACGAAGGTCTCAAGACGTTTCTCATCCTTGAATCAGAATTTCTTTTACACCCTAAACGTCCTCAACCCAGAAGAGTGGGTCCTCCAGAGATTCCTAGGCTCAGACGGACCTTGTACTTCCCCTACACCTTCTTACCACCCTTAGTCCCACGTCACACAATGAGTCAACACAGTCTGAGAAACCTTCTTACTACCCTTAGTCCCCACACACACATACACACACAATGAACGAGTCAACACAGACTGAGAAACGTTGGGGTACCTGACGTCGGGTGGTCCGAGGGGACAGGTACCTTGAGAGGTTCGTTCTTATTACCTCACCCAACGGTAAAGGAATAGAAGGGTTGGGTCCGTCCCTACCTTGGGTCCAGAGGACGTAACGTCCGTCTAAGAAATGGTCGACTCGGTGTTCCCTTCGGGGAAACTGTTGTCTCCTTTCCAATTAATGATAGTAGGCTCCCTTTTCCAACCCGAAAGGTCCACCGAGTCACCATTTCTTAGGTGGACGGTTACGTCCTCTACATCCAAGCTAGAGATCCAACGTTTCTAGGGGACCCCTTCTTTTACCGTTGGGTGAGGTCATAAGAACGGACCCTTTAGGGTATCTGTCTCCTCGGACCGTCCGATGTTAGGTGCCCCAGAGTTTTCTCAGTCTGTGCTGAATCGTTAATTTTGTTGTTCAACCACCCCCCTTGTTCTCTCGAAGTCAGAACTCCGGTGTATAATGAATAATTAATGTTTTCCTTTTTTACATGGAAAGGTTATTCTGTGAACCGTTTATGGTGAATCCGGTTCTCTAGTTGGAACCGTAGTAATTATTACCCTATTTAAATATAATAAAGTAGGACTACACTTGGTCACCCTTTCTATGGTAGTTGATATATCATAAGAACGATCTTTTAGACTTGGGATTAGATTAGTTCTTTAGGTCTATCATCCCGTAAGTCGTTTTAACCGGGTCTGGGAATTTTTGACAGTCACAGTACTTCTGTCTTGTCTACTCTCCTGAGAATCTGTAATTTGCTGTGATTTCTCTATACTATAAGTTTTTGTTCCGTACTAGGAACTAACTTAGGACAACCCCCCCACCCCACCCCCATTCTGGGATATCCTGTAGAACCCCCGTTAACGTCTGTTAACTTACCTTCCACCATAATATATTGTAATTTAAAGAAATTACGCTACCACTACACTACCACAGTATCAATAATCTTCGTCCAGGTATAAGAACCCTTTATTATACGATTTCATAACTCCATATCATAGTACTATAGACATTAAATGAAAGTTTACCAAACCCTTGTTTAAACTACACATATACATACACATATATATATATATGTCTATCTCTTTTTATTTCTATTTTATTACATTTGTTAACTACTCAAATTCGTTCTTATAGACTCATAAGTATCATAATAAGAAAGTTGAAAAGACTTCTAAACTTTTAAAGGGGGTTTTTTGACCTCCCTTTTATTTTGTAACGTTTATTTGACGAACCGGTTACCATTTAAGGGTGGGGGAGGGGCGGCTTTTTCTTTTCCCACCCAGAATGTATTCGTATATTCGAGGTACTCCCGTCTCTAAAACAAAGAAAATAAATCGTGACATAGGGCTCGCGGACCGTTCATTTTGACATGGGTTGTTTGTAAAAACTTTGTTTAGGAACTTTTCAACATGTAATCTTTACATTACACATTTTATATTAGCAACCTTTATTGTCGTTTCCTGCTATATACTTGTCGACAAAGATACCAGACTTATATTGACACGGTCAACGAAACTAATTTTACTGAAAAGATACAACTTTTTAAAATTTTTAACGGGGTCTTTTAGGTAGACGGGCAACTCATTGAGTAAATGTTCTTCACTATCAGAGACTCATCATAGCCGTACAAACCAATTTGGTAAACCCTAATTACACCCCACACCTTTAATCGGATAATTCTTCGAAGTCAAAAAGATTGACACTAGGGTTAACTGTAGTTGACCCGAGAAAACCCTCCCCAGGATGCGGGAGACCACCACTTTCTGTGAGTAGACCAAAGATACCTTTTCCGGCCGTCTTTTCTCTACTTCACCCTCACGGAAATGGGTCTCCGAAGACCTTTGGACCCCTAAGTTAGGGACTCGACCCTTCTAAGGGGACCTCCTCCTTTATTGTCGTGTGAGGTCATGAGAAGGGACCTTTTAAAGGTACCTGATTCCTCGGACCATCCGATGTCAAGTACCCCAAGAGTTTCTCAACCTGTACTGACTCACTGAAGTAAAAGTGAAAGACTTTTGAATAAAGGATCAACCATCACTGGAACCCTGACTTGAACTTCACTAGTAAAAACTAAGTCACTTATCTGTCTAAACCCCTTACGGACCCGGTCCGACCCGACTCCTTGCATGTTTAAATCCTTGCCTGTCACTGTAAACACCAACCCAGTGTCGACTCTACCCTTCTGAACGGAAGTCGTACTACTCACGGTTCCCTTTGGACTTCCCGGTAAACTTGAAATTCTAGACAGTCCTAGGACAGAGGGTCAACACTGTTTCTACTCTGTCAGATCAGGTGGTATGGATAACCCAACAAACCAAAAGGAACTAAAAACATCCACAATTGCGTAGACAAGTAATTAAATGACTCGGTTATTCAGTCTTTCGTTGTCAATCTTGACCCGTACCTTGTTGTCTGACCAAGGTTTATCCTTTTCCTCACGCAGTTCCGACATATAACAGTGGGATGAATAAATTGAATATACGTCTCATGTAGTACTCTTTTCGACCCGATCTCCTTCGTGTTCGACCTTAGTTCTAACGGCCCTCTTTATAGTTATTGGAGTCTATACGTCTACTGTGGTGGGAATACCGTCTTTCACTTCTCCTTGATTTTTCGGAGAACTATTTTAACTTTCTCCTCTCACTTTTTCAACCGAATTTCGAGTTGTAAGTCTTTTGATTCTAGTACCGTAGGCCAGGGTAGTGAAGTACCGTTTATCTACCCCTTTGTCACCTTTGTCACAGTCTGAACTAAAAAGACCCGAGGTTTTAGTGACGTCTACCACTGACGTCGGTACTTTAATTTTCTGCGAATGACGAACCTTCCTTTCAATACTGGTTGGATCTATCGTATAACTTTTTGTCTCTGTAATGAAACGGTTGTTTCCAGGTAGATCAATTCCGATACCAAAAAGGTCACCAGTACATACCTACACTCTCAACCTGATATTTCTTTCGACTCACGACTTCTTAACTACGAAAACTTGACACTACAATCTCTTCTGAGAACTCTCAGGGAACCTGACGTTCCTTTGGGTTGGTCAAGTAGGATTTCCTCTAGTCAGGACCCAAAAGTGACCTTCCTGACTACAACTTCGACTTCGAGGTTATGAAACCGGTGGACTACACTTCTCGACTGAGTGACCTTTTCTGGGACTACGACCCTTTCTAACTTCCGTCCTCCTCTTCCCTTACTGTCTCCTATTCTACCAACCTACCGTAGTGGCTGAGTTACCTGTACCCAAACCCGCCTGAGACCCTCAAGCACTACCTGTCCCTCCGGACCCCGGACCACACGACGCCAAGTACCCTAGCGTTTCTCAGCCTGTACTGACTCGCTGACTTGACTTGACTTTTTGCGTAGACAAGTAATTAAATGACTCGGTTATTTGTATAAACTAGTGGATGATACACAGTTCAAGATACGCGACCCCTATATTTACGTCGTTACTCGTTTCTGGGCCTAATAGGAGATCAGTCCCCCTCCCCACGTCTTTCACTTTTTGGTACAATCCAGTTTGTTTCGTCCATTATTTTACCTCTCGCGTTCATTCCTCACACTCCCGACAAAAATATACCTACCATCCCTTCCAGAGAGGAACTTATCTTTGGACCTCATGTACTCTTTCATTCGGTAATTCTTTCGAAGGACCCCTACTCTTCAAAACCGACTCTCGTGTGACATTCAAGGAGTGTGTAAGACCTATGACTGACAAAGGGTCTTATAAGGAACGGAAAATACCAACAAATACGACAGAATGCCTCTTCCGTTACCGTTGGGAGAGGTCATGAGAACGGACCTCTTAGGGTACCTGCCTCCTCGGACCATCCGACGTCAGGTACCCCAGTGCTTCTCAATCTGTGCTGGCTCACTGAAGTGAAAGTGGAAAGTGAAAGTACCTGACCTCTTCCTTTACCGTTGGGTGAGGTCGTAAGAACGAACCTCTTAGGGTCCCTGCCGCCTCGGACCACCCGACGGTAGATACCCCAGCGTGTCTCAACCTGTGCTGACTTCGTTGAATAGTCGTCGTCGCACGACAGAATACCCCGAAGGGACCACCGAGTCTGTCATTTCTTAGACAGACGTTACGCCCTCTGGATTCGAGTTAGGGGTCCCACCCTTCTAGGGACCTCTTCCTTTACCGTTGGGTGAGGTCATACGAACGGACCTCTTAGGGTACCTGTCTCCTCGGACCGTCCGATGTCAGGTTAACCAACTTTTCTCAACCTGTGCTTACTCGCTGATTGTGATGTCACAGAATATGTCTTCCGAAATTATAACAATACCAGTTTGAACAGTTAGAAAAGGAGAAGTACTGAAGACCCGATATACTAACTCTTCTTGAAAGTATGGGGGTTTAGTATTTTCATCAGGGTATCTAAGTGAAGATGACAAAAATATGAAACTAAAAATTGTATATATTAAATGTAAAGTATTCAAATACTCCATATTAAATGTATGTTATTTTGAGTGGGTGAAACTCAGATTACTAAACATCGGTTGAATACCAACATATTGGTAATCGTGTTAGGTCGAAATTTTGACATGAAACTAAAACAATGTATGTCGAAAATCATACAGACTCTAAGTAAAATCGAAAACCACATTTCAAGTTGTGGATTGAAAAAAAAAAAAGAAAGGGGTAACTAAACTTTACAGAGGGAATGGTGTACAATTTAAAGGTACGTATGGACTTAGACTAGAACTAGAGGAACAAAGTTCCCAGTGTTTATCCCAAAATAAACCGGGTACCCCAAAAGTTTTAACCCATTAAAGTGTATTTTTAAGTCTGAAAACCGGAAAGACCTGTTTTGGTCTGTTAAGTCGTTGTTGGACGACCTCCGCTCATCTCGGGTGAGGGACGTCTACCCTTACTCCTACTACTGGTGTTAGGGTCCAATGGTCTTTGTCGGAGAAATATACGAATGACAGGACAACATTAATTATCGTGAGAAAGTAAGAGTTTTTACAAGACCAAACCCGTTATTTAATACTCAATGTTAGAGGTGGTAAGGAATAACGTGGTGTGGGTCGTAAGGAGAAAGTAAATACAATAATTATGTTCTGGGGGAGGGTCTTGCTTTTTTCTGTTCCTCTGCGGTGCTAGGATGGTGTCTTCAAACGGGTTTCGTACTAATAAACCCGAGTCTCAGCTCATTCTTGTATGACCACCCCTCTTTAGTCCAGTCCAAAGGAGACTGTCACTTATACTACAGTGTTAAATGGTTGGTAAAAGGGAAGGGAATAAAGTAAATTGAAGTGTCGTTGGATGGTTCAATGTGTTGAATGGGATGACACGCAGACTCATCCCTACACGACAGAAGGGGACATTGAGCGTAAGGTTTTGTCTCTGGATCAATAGAAGAGACGAGTGGTGACGAAAAGGTCCCTGGCGAGCCACGACCCGCGTCTCGACCGAGGTTCCTTGATACATAACCGACTTATCCGAGGGTCCTTGATGGCTAACTTACTTGAGCCCTTTTACTCCGAGCCCCTCCAGGCACCGCTCAGAGTCGTCTTTCTTCGTCCACCCTTAGTCTTGTCCGCCGGACTAAGGACCAGACCTTGGGTTCTAGAAAAGGATCAGTAAACTGAGACTGGAGGGGTTTAACCGTTCTTTACCCTCTGACGCGTGCGTCCCTGAACAGAAGCTGGACCTCCCTGGAGTCACTTTACGACCTGGCTCCCCGTTCTTCCTGTTCACCGCGTTCTTTGCGGAGAGAGAGTAGACGGGCGAACCCTCGTTCTGATGTAAAGGGTCGTCGGGGGCGCCGTGCGTGTCGGGGACGGTGCGCCGGACGCGGAGGCGGCAGCCGGGTGACCCCCGCGACGCCGCTGGGGAGACGGCGGGGCATCTTTAGAGGCGCCGGGGCCCCGGCGAACGAAGGACAAACATCCTGCTCCTCTGTACCGCCGCCGCGGCCGCCGACGACCCAGACCCCGGCCGGCTCCCGCTGCCCGCCGCCGTTGCCACCGCCGAACCCCGCCTACCCCGCCGGCCGGCGCCGGCCCATTGTAAGACGACGTCGACGCCGTCCCGGTCGACTGGCCGGCCCCGGACCGGGCCCGGCACGTCCATACTTCGGCCGGGCCTCCCCGCCCCGCCCCACCTGGCCCGCCCTCGACCGCCCCCCGGCCCCTTCTCCGGAAAGGTCCGGCGGCGTCATGCCCGGACTGGGGAGAACCGGCCAGCGACCCGGAGAGACTTCCGACAGGGCTGCGACAGTCGGCGCCGCCCCGTCACCCGTCGCCGCCCGATCTCCGAGGCCCAATCCCTGGCTCGGCCCGACCCGACGTAGCCCGTGACTACCGCACATGCTCAGGACCCGGGTCGAGGACCTAGGAGGGAAGGAACGCGGTGCAGACGTGCAGACCCCCTGGGACCCGCTCAAACGAAATCGGAGATGCCCGGCGCTCAAAGAGGCGCAACTTGACCCGCCACCCAGTAGTAACGTCGGTGGTTTGCCAAGGGTTCAGTAGTATTTACAGTAAGAGAGCCTCCGGAAAGGAACTGTATTGGGGAGGGGGCGAAGATTTGATCCAGGGGTAACAATAAGTCAATGTCGGGTCTTAAGTAAACCAAGTGTAATGAAAGAATCAGAGATTAATGTATAAAGAAACAACAGAAGAGAAAAAGAGCGGACATAGAATGTAAGCCGACTCGAGGTTGCCCACGTCCCTGACATAGACACAACGCACACATTTCGCAGTACCAATTGTCGATCCCAAGGCCTCAGTCCGGACCTAAGTCTTGGGACGACAGAGAACTAACCCGTTCAAATGGAAAGACACGGAGTCAAAGGAGTAAACATTTTACTTCTACTATTAATCATTAGTTGGACAATTCCACAACACTCCTAGTTTCTGTTAACACATTTCGCAATTTACGCAAAGACCACGTATCATTTTTCGAGTTCTCATTAGTCAATTATAATTACGTCATGAACAATAGATCGAATGAGATGCACGGATAATATACTAATCAAACCCAAAAAAGAAAAAAAAAATTACTTACTTCCTGTGACGAAATCTCATTTAGTCCTACTCATTCTGGTTCCAACGAACGAGGAGGGGAAGGGGGAGTGGAACAAGGGTCTTCAATGGAACATTTGTGGGGACATTTTGTAATCGAATTGAATTCCTGTCGAAAACGTATTTCTTTGAAAATTCATACATGTCCTTTGATTATTTCACTAACCACCTCACCCTTAACCCATCTACTCCCTCTCTTACTCTCACTCTAAAAAGTATCATTGAATCAAAACTCGGTAAAATTATAATATACCAATTTTCCTGTATATATACATGTGTGTATATACACACACATACACACACAAACATATCCCAATGTCTACTTCTTCGTCAAGACCCACTCGTCATAAAAGGAACGGTATTCTATTGGTATCTACTCGTTGTAAAAAGGGAAACGTAAGAAGAGATAGACGGAATTCTAGGACCTTTATGAACGAGACAGGAAATTGGGTTTCTGAGAATGACTGGACTCATCCATCCTTACCCGTCTTTCCCTTGAGTTGAGTGGAAATAACTCATGTATGAAACCTAGTTCGTAACACGTTCAATATGTCACAGAAATAAAGTAAGAGTTCAGAAAACTTAGTTCACAGTCCTGAGTAGAGAATTGTGGCTACTTCTTTGAATCCGAGTCTTTCTTATCCGTTAAACGAGGGTTCGTGAGAAGAACTATTAGAAGACACAAGACTCTCGTTATCTCTCGGTGGTTTCAAGAAATTGAGTTACTTACTTTCTTTTAATTCAAGAAATGTGTATAAACATGGGTTACGACCTACTGAACCTCACCTTCCTCTGACCTCCTTGAGTAGCCTATCTTCCACGACCTTACAAGAACTCGGGGTAAATATCAGACACCATTATTAACTAATGGCGTAATTAATGGTGGCAATCATACCATTAGTTCAACATATGTCTGTCCACACCCTCGATATAGTCTTCGACTCCGACTCCAAGGAAAGGTTTTGATATCACTCCTAGTTCACCCCTAGAAGTAGAAAGTTTACACAGGGAAGAATCATCGAAAGAAACTAGAGCAGGAACAAAGTGAGAAAAAGGAGGGGGGTGTAACGTCTCACTTACTAAAGGAGTGTCCATAAAGGTACTGTGTCACTCATATAAGAGAATACCGGACACCTTATGAACCTTTCTGGTCCAATTTTAAAAGAAGAAACGCAAAATTTGTGTATTACATTTCAAATGGTTGAGTAAGTAAAAATTCACACGTCAGTCATTCATCAGTGTAACAACACTTCGTCTAGAGGCCTTAAAAAAGTAGAACATTTAGACTTTGAACTCGGTAATTTGATGAGCAAAGGGGAAGAGTGTCGGGGACCATTGGTGACAAGATGATGAAAGACAAAGGTACTTAAACTAATAAAATTTATGGAGTATATTCACCTTAGTACGTAACAAACAGAAAAACACGGACCGAATAAATTGAATCATGTCACAGAAGTTCCAAGTAGGTACAACATCGTACATTGTCCTTGAGGAACCCTTTTTGGTCTAAAACTTCATTCTACCTGGACATAACTTGGGATCAAGACAGTAAATAACCATCCAATATAATATATTGGAGAGAATTGGAGTCCAAGTAAGAAAGATTTTACCGTCACCATTGTAGAAGAATCACGATAACCCCCTCTTCATTCATCTTATTACATAGATTTTTCGAACGGGTCATATCCCGTATATCATCCACGAGTCATTCAGCAACAGTAGTCGAGTATCTAGACTCTGACCCGGAGAACTTTCTGACACAAAATAAAAAAATACACAGACGTCTCGGACTTTGTCGTGGTCAGTAAACTAGGAGTCCTGAGTCCTTTAACAAACTGAACTTTATGACATAGACTCCCGAAACAGAAAAAGTCACGATAGAGAAACATATAGGGTGTGTCAGGGTACCGAAATTTCTCAAGACCTCAGTCTAATGAATCTAAACTTAGGGTCGAGATCACGTATGAACGACACACAGAAACTTGTTCATCAAATTAGAGAAAAACGGAGTCAAAGAAGTAAATATTTTATCTCTATTAGTACCCAAGATCGAACCATTCCGACACCATTCCTGGTTCTCGTAAATATGTACATTTCGTGAATTCTATCACAGACTTTATATCATCCGTACGATATTTCTAATCGTTCATAACAAAAATCGTTTTGATATAAGACTATCTAGGATTTAGACATAAAGGTAGGACCAAGGGGGGAAATCGAGGTCAACCTATATAGGTTTATGAAAGAGTCGTAGAGGTGTGTCTGTAGATTACCCGTGGAGTTTTTGAATTATACCGTTTATGTCGGGTGGTTTAGACCAGAAGGAGTTCAGGGTTTACCTCGAACTCTCCTCGGACCCTCTTCTGAGGCCCGACTTACTAAATTTCACCCGGACAGGATGACCCTAAAATCACACGGAATAAGAGTAGAGGGGGAAAGTCAAACGGGAGACAGTCCCATTATTTTATGCGACCACACTACGAAGTCACAAATGTCTCGGACAGGTCTAAATAGTCGTGTAAACTAGGGATTTTGTTCAGTCCAGAATATTAGGGAACGGATTTTGGGAGGTCACCGTAGGGTACCGTCAACCATAGTTTAGGTCAAAGGAAGGGACCCCACGTGTCCTGGGAGGTACCAGTCACCCTTAACGCCCTTTCCCCATCTGATCCGTTCCGTTGAGTTGTCCAGTACTGGGTGGTGTGCATCTCTATGGTGAAGTCAAACCTTTAGATTACTATCCGACCCAATACCGTAGGACAAACAAAGGGTTTAAGGTCAGTAGTGAAGGAAGCATTAATAACCATATAGATTTAAGATGGACTCACGATAAATGGAGTATACATAGAAAAATCTAACTGGGGGAGAAAAAAACAAAAATTTAAAAGTTAACCATGACGGAGAAAGTCGGAACAAGATTCGTAATTGTAAACTTTGGATCTCCAAGTTTAGTTTATGACAGAAGAAACGGACAGTTCTTATTAAACTATAACTTTTGGGGGGTCATCCTATTTAAGAAAATTTTTATACCTATTATAAATTTGTCGAAAAATATAAGTGTTTGGTATTTTAAGTGAAAATTAATATAATTTTGTATTGTCTAGGGTAATTTCACCTACGTTTGTAAGTAACCAATTATAATGGTCTTATTATATTGTTACACAAATAGAAGTAATTAATTTCCATAAATTAGAAGTAATTAGAACTTCCGATAAATGAACGTGAATTAAATAAAGCTCCGTAAACTATAGAATGTGAATCTTGATTTGTTTATTTTATATGTAAAATACAAATACCTCAAGTCGTAAAATAATAAATTTTTCTTTTCGTGATTTCTGTTTTTATTCAGTTGTTTTTGACATTTACAGACCTTCACAGTGTAAATGATTTATCCAACTGTCGAATCCGTCGTACTATATTCTCTAATAGTGAGGATATTTGACAGTTTGGTGTTCATGAGGTTCTCTTTTTTGGGTATGTTGTGGACGGTTTTTAAGTCGAAACTTCTACGGACCTACCACCGAAAAAAGTAGTATGATGAGTCTACAAGTGTTCCCTTTGTTTTAGGTCTACTAATAAAAATTCACTCTCATTTACGGAACATTCTGTTTGACCATCATCATTTTCTTTAAGGTACACTTCAACTTATAAAACTTACACTAAACCTCTTAGAGACCCATAGTACTTGGAACATTTTTAATTGTCGTCACGGGGGTGAGAAGTGGGGTTCAAGGTGAGAGGGGTCCGTCAGTGACAGGTGTGACACCGACAAAAGAAAACGTCCGCTTCTCAGGTGCTTTGTCCTTTCGGTCATAAGATGTACTGTATTCCGATTATGAACTGACATGTCAAAATTTCCAATAGATAAGAGAAGGAGAACATCTCCCAATCCCAAACTAAGTGTCGTGGGACACGGTGTGCAAACCAGAGACACTAAGAGGATCACACCAATACAGTCAAAACCGGCAACCATAAAAGAAATACTACTATCACTATTCTATATTAACAAATGCCGTCTCGGTATATCATACGTTGTTAATATAAGACATATTACACAAAAAGAATCAATTTTCGACGGGAAAGAAGGGGATGAAAAATTTAACTCTGGAGCCATATCATCTTAAGTGGGAAAGTCACATATCAAGACATTCAAAACTGTTTGTGTGTATCAACACACTGGTGGTGACATCAATTCTAAGTCTTTCAAGGGGACATCATCCGATGGGAAGGGGTGGTGGTAGGGAACCGTTGACGAGTAGACAACAGATAGGAAAATACGACAAAATGACTGACAGTGTCTTTACCTTAGTAAGGTATACATCTGAAAACTCAGACCAAAGAAAGTGACATTAGTAGGAATATTTTAAACGAAATGAAAAATAATGTTAAATGATGGTTTAAGATTTTGAGGATGAAAAAAGAAAACTTTTCTTTAAGAAGAACCTTGGGAGACCGGACGAAGTCGAACCTGATTAATGAACGATCTTATCGACATATCGACTTAAACCCCCCAAAGAGAAGTGGTTTAAGTCCTGTAAAATAAAGAAAAAGAGTACAAAACCTAGAGACAAAAGACTTAAGACACAAGGAAAAAGAACCTCATGTAAGAGATCATCGGTGGATTCTTTCGTTTGTACCCTCCATTGAAAGAAAATTCAAACATACAGACTTTTACAGAAAAAAAAGAATATGAACTCATAAATCAAATCGACCCATACATTAAGATTCAATCTTCAATAAAAGGGAATTTCAAAATTACCGTATAATAAGGTAATAGAAATTCGTAAACCACATTGACAACTTTCCAAGACAAGAGTAAGGGGTAGGAAACACGTACTGGACATAGGGGTGAGGAATGGAGGATTCTCGAACAGAAGACATTAAAATCGATATTATACGTAACTACTTTCAAAAGAGTAAGTAACACCCATGTGAAACCATCTATATGTAATTTTGTACATTGTTGATATTACTTCAGTACAGATAGTAGACTGATTGGGGAGACGTTTTACTAAAGTGACTCACAAGAGAATCCTAGAAGGATAAAAATTTTCTGTAAAAGAGAGGAAACTTCAAACCCGATACCAACGAAACCTCTTGAAGTATCTTATTCACTCCACACTCAACCAAGACTTCTTACTCATCTGAAAATTGTCATCGTATCTATAAAGAGTCCTTGTGGTAACTCTTTCAGGGATATTGACCGGTAATCTTCTGTTCTCTTTCACTTCACGAGGACACCCTCTAGTCACCCTCTATTCAAATCTATAAACCCTAATCCCACCCCTCGCATTGATTGTAAATAACCTGTAGGCGTCACACGGTAACACACATATCAACCGAAAAAAAATTCAAATAACAATTTATAAACTGGAAATTTTTCGACATTATTCATTATGGTCACACAACGGTGTCATTTGTACATGGGTACCGGTTTAAACTCTTCAATAATTATATAAATTACGGGGAAAGTACAGTCAGGGAGGGACGGCCTCCATTGTAAACAAAACTCATTGTATATGTGTACATGTTTTCCCTCCTTTCAGTCAGACGGAATTTTTACCGGACGACGGCGGAGACGATAGAGGGAGGTCAAGATGAGGGTCTACGTTGAGACCAATAACTAAAGACCACCTAGGGAGATAGATTCGAATCCTTTCGTTTATACAGCGATATCAGAAGGAATATGTCCACTATGACATGATATGTATGACAACACATCATACATATGCATGATACACGAAGATCGAAAAAAGTGAATGTTTACATAAGATCTCTAGGAAGGTATTAGTCATGTATTTTAATAAAATCCGTAAATGTTTTGAAAGACACAACTTTACGTGTTTCTATTTACTTGTCGAGTTTTAATAGATGACACATCGTTTATGACGTAGTGGAGACATGAGGAATGATTGGAGAGAGAGATGAGAAGAAGGGGAGTTTACTTTAGCGATCAGATTGAAGATTGAAACGTGAATTAGTATGATCAAAAATATGAAATATGTTTATCGTAGTCCCGAAGGGTCCACTGTGTCACCATCTCTGAGACGGACGGTCAGGTCCTTTGCACCCAAGGTAGGGACCCAACCCTTCTAAGGGACCACCTCCTTTACTGTTGGGTGAGGTCATAAGAACGGACCTTTTAGGGTACCTGTCTCCTCGGACCATCCGATATCAGGTACCCCAGCGGTTCTCAACCTGTGCGGACTCGTGCGCGTACGTATGTATGTATGTATCTTAGTTTGTCATACATGATGCAGACGGAAGACGGAAGAAAGTCGGGTGTAACACTCTAAGTAGACACTACTGTCCATTTCGACATCAAGTAAGTAACAGTAACGACATATCGTAATTTGGTGTCAAGTCAAGTCAAGTCAGCGAATCAACACAGACTGAGAAACGCTGGGGCACTTAGCGTCGTGCGGTCCGCAGGGACAGGTAGTGGTTGAGGGCCTCAAGTGGGTTTGAGTACAGGTAGTTCAGCCACTACGGTAGAGACCTCAATAAAGAGGTGACTGGAGGTCATCGTATGACCCGTAGATGGTTGGACCCCTCAAGGAGAAAGTGATGAGATAGTAAAACGGAAAAGTATGACAAGTACCCCAAGAGTTCCGTTCTTATGACTTCACCAAACGGTAAGGGAAGAGGTCATCAAGTAAGTAAAAGTAACGATATAACATAATTTGGGGTTGGGGGGGGTTTTTTTTTTTTTTTTGTGGGTCAATTAAGCAACATTAAAACTACTCATAAACCCTAGAAAGGTCACAACCCACCAAAACTTATTACAAAGACACTTGTAAGAACATGAAGAGAGAAATTCGCATAGACACGTTAAAGAAACCCCACATATGAATTTGTATCTTAACGATCCAATATCCTACATGTATCCAAATCGTAATCGTCGATTTGTCAAAGGGTTTACCAACATGATTAAATGTCAGGGTGGTCGTCAATATACACTCGAGGACAAGGTACAAGACTGAGTGGACACCACAACGGTCAGAAAGTAAAATCAGTAAGATCACACACGCTTCACCGCAGAACACTAAACTCAAACACAAAGGGAGTACTGATCACTTCAATTCGTAGAAAAGTCCTCAAGCAACCGGTAAACCTGAAAGACAGAACACCTAATGGACAGATTTAGAAAATGTATAAAAAGACCACCCCAAAAAGTAAATTTTATTTCAAGAAAAATAAACGACCTATACTCGGGAAACATCAATATAAACCGTCTATAACAGAGAATAAACCACCGAACCGAAAAAAGTTTTCTAGAAAACCATTTGTCTTCACGAATTAAAATTATGGTGACAAAAGGGAATACCAAAAACATAAGACAAATCATTTAGAAATGGATGAGATTCCAGTACTTCTATGAGACGAACAGAAGATCTTCGAAATGACAAAACGGAAACGGTAACTTTATGTACAAGATCCTTAAATAAAACCCACACCACACTCGAAAAGGTATCTCTCTAGTTCAATTGGTCAATAAATAACCTCTCAGAAAAAACAGGGAGGTCACGAGACCTCACAAACAAAAGTGCAGACAAAGTACAGACAAGACAACGAGACTAAACAGGTAAATGGGAATACGATTATAGTGTAACAGAATAAAAGACATTAAAATACACAACTAAAACCAATATCTTATAACTTAGTCTTCTCATCGAAGAGGACGAAAAGAAGTTCTTAAGGAACCGAGAAGAACCAGGAAACGGTAAAGGTATATGTAAAAACTTACTCATACATGTAAAAATGTTGTCCTAAAACTAACCCTAACGAAAGTCAGACAAGTCATGGCGTGTGAGTAAGAGAGGAAGGGAATGTAGAGAAAAAGAGACTACATTAGAAGGAATTAGAGAGAACTACTATAAAATGTCAAAAGATACATCACCAGAAACAATCTAAGTAAGGAACCGTAAACTTTACTAAACCACCATAACATTTATCGTAAAAATTTCGGTGTAAAAGATCGATATCGACATTATATTTTTGTCCTAACCAAAAACATAACGACGTCGCAAATATGACGAGGACATAAAATTATGAAATCTAATAAAACCTAACACATACACATGTCAGTAGACGTTCATATAGACGTTTACTTCGAAAATAAAATAGGGAAGGATAGAATGTTGAAAAAAAAGAATGGATTGACGACAAACCCTACGAGGAAATGTCACTTACTTCACCGTACAATGACTAAATTCTCCCTCTCGGAATTTGTGAATTGGTAATTCATACTACAAACAACTTATAAAAGACATCTATGAGAATAATCAAGTAAAGAAAAGACTTAAAGACACAACTTAAGATAGTTTTACGATAAAGACGTAACTCTACAATTATATTAACAAAAGGAAACACAATAATTATACTACTTAATGTGACTCATTTGAAAAGTTTATAATTTGGTTTAGACTTAAAGACTAAGTTTTGAAGTAGGAAAAATATCTAACGATTTAAACTCAGGATTAAAAGAATAATCCGAAAAAAAGGAAGACACAAATACTTACTCTTACCGGATATTAAAAGGAAAGTGGTCCAAAACCATAGTTCAAATAGCACCGGTGATCTAAATCAACCTGGGGTGTTTAAAACTAGACATCATAAAAGTAACAGTAAATAAAGTCTTATGAAAGTTTAAAGAGGAACCTAAAGAAGAAACTGGATACGTAAAAATTCTCCATATGAAAAATTAAATACTTGTAGTCCCAAAATATTAATAGAAAGACAATGTCTAAAATGTCACTAACGTCACGTCAGTCTCTTGTATCAAACACAAAACTAAGTAAATCTATGCACAACTTTAAACAAGGTACCGGGTCGTCGACACGTAAAACATTTACAAGACATATGAACGTTTCTTACATATCTCTCATCGATAATTTACATCACAGTCAAAGACGTCACTTCGGTAGACCTTAAAACTAGCTAAGTCAAGTCAGTGAGTCAACACCGGTTGAGGAACCCTGGAGTATCTGACGTCGTGTCGTCCGGAGGGACAGGTAGTGGTTGAGGGCCTCAAATAAGTCTGAGTCCAGGTAACTCAGTCAATACGGTAGGTTGGTAGAGTAGTCATACCTCTTATAACAGTATAATCTTTACAATTCAGAAGGTTAGAGACTCGTACTTACCGAAAGGTAAATAAATCCGTAAGAAATGAAGAAATTAAAGAAAGCTGCTACAAAACACAAAATAACATATCTAGAATATAAAACAATGTAAATAAGTATTCATAAGAAAAACTACGACAATGTTTACCCTAACGAAAGAATAAAAGTGAAAACCTAACAAGTAACGTCTACGTATCTTTAAGTCCACTAAAAACATATAAGTAAAACATAGGACTTTCGAACGGTTTGAGTGAATAATCGAGATTCACACACACAACCAGAGGAAACTTTTTTTACAGGCAAACCCAGAATACGGATAAAAATTTAACCCAACAAATATAAAAAAAGGAGATAAAAAAGACAACTTCATATCAACTAAAAATTACAATACGATTAAACACGATTAATCAAAAAACATCAAAACTAAACTCAACACACTCGACAAATACAAAATCTATAATTAGGGAATAAATATAGTAAACGTTCATAAAAGACAGTAAGTCATCCAAGACGGAAAAGTAAAACAACTGCCGAAGGAAACGACACGTTTCCGAAAATCCAAATTAGTCCAGGGTAAATAAACAAAAACAAAGAAAACGGACTCCTCTGTCTATGTTTTTTGTATGACGTTACTAAATACAGTCTCTCACAAGACGGAGACAAGAGAAGATTCTCAATACCAAAGACCAGAATGTAAATCCAGAAGTTGGATAAAACTTAAATAAAAAATATGACACACTTTTTTACAAGTCTAAAGAAAAAATTTTTTAAATAAAATAACTTCATATCAACTAAACGTTACAACAATGCGTAAAGTAACAAAATGTATATCGACATGTCAAAAGGGTTGTGACGAATAATTTCTCCGACAGAAAAGTGACAACATATAAGAACAACCAAAACAACATTTAATTAACTGGTATTCACCACCCAAATAAAGACCCGAAAGACAAAGGAAGGCAACTAGACACACAGACGCAGGTACACGGTCCTGACACGTCAAAACCAAGGACATCAAAACATCATATCAGACTTAGTCCCTCGCACTATGGTGTTCGAAACAAGAAGAAAAATAAAAGGTCCTACCAACACCGTCAAGACCTAGAAAACACCAAGGTATATGTAAAATCCTTAAACAAGATCAAGACACTTTTTACGGTACCGATAAAACTATCCCTAACGTAATTTAGACATCTAACGAAACTCACATACCTGCAAAATTGATCAAAAGATTAGGTTCGTGTGTCCTATAGAAAGGTAAAGATAATAGTAGGAATTAAAAGAAGTAGTAACAAAATATCAAAAGTCTCATATCCAGAAAGTGGAGGAACTAATTCAAATAAAGATCCATAAGAAAATTACAGAAACCAAAACCATAGTCTCATTATGATCGGAGTATCTTACTCAACGCTTCACAAGGAAGACAAAACACCTTCTCAAACACTTCTTAAACGGTTAAAGACAAATTTACAAGTCATCTTAAATGATCACTTCGTAGACGTGAACCCGAAAAGAAATACCCAGCAAAGGAAGGAAGTAGGAAGGGAGAAAAAGAAGGAAAACATAATTTAGTGATTAAACTAGAGAAATTAACAAAATCCATATAGTCTAAAAGACAAAGAAGAATTCAATCAAAGACAATAAACACAGGACTCTTAAACATGCGAAGTAGATTAAATACATCAAACAACCGTATATCAACGAGGATCATAAAGGTACATTTGGAAAAATAGAGGAATTTTAACCATCAACAAAGGAGAAAGTAAGGACTTATATATCATTAAACTCAGTTACATTCAATCAGTCACATTGATAAAAGTCATAACAACCAGAAAAGCTTCTTGGTTTAAACTAAAACAACTAAAAAAAGGACAATAAAAAGAAAAAGAGATATAGTGAATAAAAACGTTCCTAGAAAAATTAAAGGAGTACGAACGAAACACAACCCAAATGAGGTAAAAAGGGGATCAAAGAGTACTACCTTCTATTCTATTAGACTCTAACGAGAGGAAAAATTATATTTACAAATATCGATATTTGAATATTCGTGACGAAAACGGATCAGGGTACTTCGGTAACAAAAGACAGAAAAAGGAAAGTTCCTTCCCTTTCCACAAAAAAAAGGGGTAACAAAGCCCCAAACGGAATTAAACTCAAACGAACTTCTTATATTGTAAAGACTATTAGTAAATCTGGATGTCTTTACCATTAAAGGATACCAAGCGGCATTATGTTTATGAGTCTTTGTAAAGTAATAGAAAGTACTGGGAACTTAATAAAATAAAAGTGTTAGATTCTTTTGTTCGAGTCCTTCTCATTACTTACCCTGAACAGGTTCTAGTCTCATGACTACACATAGTCCTATCCGGTTCGTCAATGACTTCTGGACGTACAGGAAACATTCGACGTCCCTCGAAAACTAGATTAACTCCCTGTTCAGATGTACTTTTATTAAGTGAAGACCGTGACTATTACGGTATAGGGGTCTTATCTGTAACGGCACTAATTACTTGGACAGTAATCTGATCCGATAACGAGTACGGAAGTCTGTGAAGGACTCGGGGACGAGGCACGGACCGCAAGAAACTCTCTTTCTTCCGCACGTGTTATTTGTGTCGGACCGTGGACGAGATATCGCCGCCCGCCACAAATCCTGTTTACTTGGTCATTAATACTATGGCACACTATTTACAATCTATTCCAGGGTCTGGGAGAATCTTTCCTCTCTCTCCTTCAGGATAGTTCCTTTCAAAGACAGAAAAACCGAACGTAAAACTTCCCCTTCCTTGAAAGATCCACCTTCTCTGTCCCTCCTCCTCCTCGAAAGGTCCATCCTTTCTGCGGGTCTTTACAAGACACCGTATCTCAGGTGGGAACTTGTCGTGTCCCCGTATCCCCGGGGAAGTGTCAGCTTTAATAACATATTGAATTCTCAGTCGGGAGGTATGGGTGTCGAAGGGACATAGACACCTAAGTTGGTCGGTACCTAACACATCATGACATTACAAATGATAACTTTTTTAAAGAGTACATTCACCTGGGTACGTCAACTTTGGACATATACACACACACACTTATAAATAGGGAGAACGAGGGTGGAATCCAAATAAAAGAGGGGTATGTCCACCGTATGGACATACAGATATGTCTCGGTACATACCCCCTTATTTGTGTACGTTTCGTATCTCTCTTTTGTGTATGTAAACCTCGGACCTCACACGTAACCCGTTTCTTCTTCAATTCTCTCTTTTCAGCCACTATCTTATCCTTCCCCCACATAGTATTTGCTCCTCGACCTGAACCCGGAATGTCCGACAGCCCCTTGAAGACTTCCAAAGATCTTTCTGGAAACTGACTGAACAGGACCCACCCAAACCCTCGGTCGACGAGAGGAAACGACTTACAAGATCATCAAGAAAGGAGTGGTCATTATCAAACGAGAAAACAAAAAAAAGGAAACCTGAATGTCAAGTGACTTTGAAAAAACTGCCTTTCCCTGTTTGTCAGGTTTACCTCACCTTAAGGCGTCGACGAGGAATTCGACATACGCTGGTCGGTGGAGGTGTCACTGAAGCAACTTACGGTTTTGTAGGAGTTCCATTGACAATCCCCGTAACCTCCCCGACGTAAGTCCCGGAGGTCCACTATGATCTGTAGACCCAATAAGGAGAAGAAGTCAGACGAAAAATTTTATCGGACATAAATAACTCATTCGACATCTTTTAAACCCTTCAAGTCTTTTTCACGTTTCTTCTTTCATTTTTAGTGGATATTAGGGTGGTGGGTCTCTATTAGTGGTAATTCAAGGGCCACATATATGAAGACCCAAAATAAGAGTGAACAAAACAGGATCATGAACGGATTCATTCCTCCGGAACGGGACCCTAACCCTATATAAGAAAAAGTTACCCTAAATTTTCCAGGGCAAAACCACTCTGAAGTTCCTTCACCGGAACGCCAACAACTATTCATACTGGCTGTAGACTTCCACTTCTCTGAACCTTTCTCACGTCTCTGTAGGTCCCGTCAGTCAAGAGTTAGACCTCACACATAGTCTCAGTGGACCTTCGGAACAATTACCACCCGGGACGGTCATCTTAAAGACTAAATCATCCAGTTTGAAGTATGACCCTTTCGTCCAGGTTGAAACTTAAATCTAATGACCGAGATTACATCGATTTTAGATAAGTTCAATATAAACTAGTATTATTTTATACAAAAAGTATACACTTCAAGACAAATAATAAAGTGTATTTA
This sequence comes from Capra ibex, assembly GCA_006410555.1. NCBI lineage: Eukaryota > Metazoa > Chordata > Mammalia > Artiodactyla > Bovidae > Capra > Capra ibex. Next base: position 1,705,983 of record SJYO01000233.1, on the reverse strand, counting down.
GTAAATATTTATAATTATCCCGGTCTATTCAAATTAGAAATGGAAAGTCTTCTCTACAAAACAGATGTGTCGAAAAAGACATTTAACTTTTAGTAAGGGTTCATTTTTAAATATTTTTCTGCAAACACAAGAACTAGAAGAGTGTCAAACTAAATCCTATCTTTATTAATGTCACAGAATACGAACGAACTTTTGTAAAACACTTCTTAATATGTAATAAAGTAAACTAAGGACGTTTTAGAGACTCTATACTCCATCTACTTTCTCCCTTTAAGCATAAACACACACGAACGATACACTAGTAAAGAAATACGAAAGTTGTTTATGCACTTTAAATGATACATGGTCCGCATAAATTAAAAATACTATTGAGACACTCTACCCACCATAATCATCTAATCAGGTTTTATGAACCTAACGTACATTGTCATTGGGTGAGTCTAATCGCTTTTTCTAATAAATAACAGAGTGTAGAAGTCTTTCGTGTCTACACTTAAGTCCCCGGTTTATCTCAATCCGTCAGATAAAGAATAGAACTGTAGACACACACCGGAGCATCAGAAGGTGTCTTCATCCCGACAATGGACTTCTTCTCTTTTCCTCTATGACTCGTCCTTTTAGGTCTACAGAAGAGGTAAAGGAAAGAGTCAACTCTTTTGTCTGAGTCGTATTAGGTGGGTGGCAGTACACCAATAGTAATACTACTCGGGTCTAAACAGGATGAGGACTTTGGTCGAAGGTAACATGTCACAACGGGTGTCTTAATGTAAGATCAAAATATTTACTCTCTTTACTTTGGGTCTCCTTCATCAAGAGGGTGATTAATACACTGGAACATGTTGAAACACTAAAAACAAAGAATTGGACATTTTACCCAGTTTGATATGAGTGAAGTAACTTAATAAAATTCCTAATTCACCTGAATTCAAATGTTTAGGCCACGAACAGTACATTATCCAATAGACATTCTCTCTCAAGACGAAAGAGAACTACTCACCATGAACCTGGTTGTAGTCGTAGTGAACCCATGAATCCTATTTACGTGTAAGAGTCCGGGGTCGGGTCTGGATAATTTAGTCTTTGACGTCCACCCTGGGTCGTCGGACCCAAGATTGTACAGGAAGTCCACTAACCTACGAGTGGTGACATACACTTGCTGACGAGATCAGGTCACCCAAGGCAGAAGGGAACTCCAAGGATTCTTCTCTCGTACTACTCATCCTGGGACATAAGAAGGATAAGAAAGAGGACAAACTGGGTGTTATCCATACGAAAGAAAACATTCGTGTCTGAGTCCTCGGTCTGTAGGATCCAAATTCAGGACTGAGACAGTGTAATGGGACAAACTGTAACTGTTGAAGAAACACAGAATCAAAGGAATAGACATTTTAACCCGGTCATGTAATGACAATGTAGTATCTCAACACTCCTAATTTTCTCCATTGAATACTTCTTGGTACGGACCATGTACATTAATAAATTATTCAATTGAAGATGATACTAATGTTGTTGAAAATAGTATAGTCGAAAAGACATTCAACCGAAAAAACAACAACAACAAGTAACACCTCCGACAAAAACCGGAGTACCCTTAAGTTCAACACTGATTTTACGTTTGACAAGAAAACCACAGACCAAACACAACCTATCATTTTGAGTCACAGAGAACCATAGGAAAAAGTGATCCTTTAAAGAGGAGAAGAGAGGTACCTCCGATACCGTAAACAATGACTTCTCTCCTTTGAATGGGTTCTTTGGTGAATAGGTTTATGAATATAAAAACTGAACAAACCTCCACAACTACATTCAGTAACAAATAATAATGATGACGATAAATTACCGATACCGAACCCCTTGAAAGCTTTACCCTTAATCCTTCGCAAAATCTTAAATATCGTTCGTAAAGTCTTAAAAGAGGAAATCTTCGAGGTACAATAAGTGGACACAACTTTATGGTATCGAAAATGTAACTTTCTCAACTAAATACCCTTAACTATTATTATAGTTGAAAAAATTCCGTGTTTCAATTACAAAGGATCAAGTTGACACTAATGATCAAAGAAGAAACAGGCAGGTCTCTACACCACACACACACACACACACACACACACACACACACACACACACACATTTATCAATGGGACTGAAGGGGGTGGAATCCAAATATAAGAGGGGTGTATCTTCATCGTATAGTATATATGTCCATGGAACGAATGAAAAAAGTACACTAAGATATTGAGTCCCCATCTAAGTAAAATTATACACATTTAGACGGAGTAATAATAATTGTCGATATATCATAGGGGACCATACTAATATGGTAATAAATGGGTCCTGAATCAACTACCTGTAAATCGAAAGAGTCGTGGAAAGGATATTGTTTGTTCCAACGTCACTTTCAAAAACATGTACACTCATGACATATGAAAATCCTAGTTTCGTACATAGAAAATAACAAATATTTGAATTTTTAAAATACATGGATTTTCTGAAAATAGTTAATATAGGGGTCATTGTTTCTTCTTCTCACGAGAAAATAGGTGGGGTATTGGTTGTGTCACACACATACACGTAAAAATACCTGAAACAATAACTCCATATTGAACGTATGTCACTTCATACAGTCATTGACACTCTTCTATTCAAGTGGAAACGGTGGGTTTGGTACTTTATCTTACAACGGTTGTGTATCATCGGAGGAAGTGATTCGTTATACAAAATTCATAAAATTTATAAACGATTCGTCTATACTCTTTTCACTACAAAGAAGTATCGAAAAAATTCAAAATGACTCTATGTCAAGTGTAGTATATTAAGTGGGTAAATTTCACATGTTAAATCATCAAAAATCACATAAACATCTATACACTTTGGTGGTGGTGTCAGTGAGCTCTTGTAGAAATAGTGGGTCTTTTCTTTGAGGTATACAAATTCGATAGTGAGAGGGTGAGGAGGTCGGTGGTCGGGGTAGTATCCGTTGACAATGAGGTGAAACAGAAATATCTATTGGAACAGAACCTGTAAAGTATACTTGTCTCAGTGTATTATACACTAGAAAACAATAACCATACAAAGTGAATCGAAGTACAAAAGTTCCAGGTAGGGGTAATATCGTACAAAGTCGTGAAATAAGATAAAATACCAACTTATTATGAGATGACACACCTATATGGTGTAAAACATACAAGTAAAAAGTCAATCACCTGTGAACCCGATAAAGATGGAAAGCTGATAATGTTTATTACGACGAGAATTGCAAACACATGTTCAAATACACATCTTTATAGAAAGGTAATTAGAACCCACATAAGGATCTTCACCCCAACTACCCAGTATATCATCGAGAACATAAATTAAGAAACTCCTAAATAGTCTGACAAAAGGTTTCGTCGACGTGGTAAAATGTATGGGTGGTCGTTACGTGTTCCCAAGATTAAAAAGGTGTAGGAGAAATTGTGACCGATAAGAGAGATGAAAACTAATATCGGTAGGATGACCGACACTTTACAATGAAGTAACACCAAAACTAAACGTAAAAGGACAACGGATTACGACAACTTGTAATAAAATACACGAAGATTCAGTAAACAAACAGAAGAAACCTTTTATAACAATAATACTTAAGACTCTCGGGAAATATATCAGAGACATATCAAAATTTTTAAATAGAGATACTTACCTTAACTTATAGAAAAGTACACAAATATTCATCAAGGAAAAAAAAAGATAAACAAATAATCTTTATAACTAAAGATTAACTAAGTGGAAGAGTAACTAAAAACAGAATCAAGTCCGACGATATCGTTTTAGGTGTCTAACTCATCAAATACTTTTTGTCTAAATAAAGAGTTTCAAGATCTCCGACCCTTCAGGTTTAAGTACCGTGACCGTCTAAACCACAGAGCACTTCTAGGAGAAGACCCAACGTTTGACGGTCGAAGAGGGACTCAGGTGTGTACTACTTCCCCGACCCCTTAGAGACCTCGGAGAAAGTATTCCACACTGTGGTAAGCACCCACGAGAGGGCAGTGTGGATTAGTGGGGGTTTCCGGGGCGGAGGATTACGATAGTGTCACCCGTAATTCTAAATCGCACTAAAAGTCCTCTGTGATTACACGTCCAATATCATTGAACATTTATGAGTCAAAAATTTCCAGGAAACAGTATTCACAAGATAAAAAAAGGGATCAAACTTTTAACATAAAACTGAAACAAATACTATATAAAATTACACCTTGAGAAATCCAAATGAAAAATTCAACAGTCTGACTAGTCAGAAAGGTAAGTACCCAAGTCTCAAAAAGAAACGGGTAACAACTTAATATTTGATACAGAAATGAAGGTAGATTATGCAGTTTCAAAAATAATACATACTAATTAAAAACGTGGTGAACTTTAAATAGAAATACATTACTCACTCCCATGACCCTAGGACGACGAAAAGAGAGTCTATCGACAGGAAAGGGCAATGACCCTCGTACTCCCTCCGAAAGTCCCACAACACCAACACAACATAGAACTAGACCCACAACTAACACAACCTTACTCTACGTGAAACATTTTTGACCTCGACACACAAATGTTAAATATGACAAACGAGATAGTACAAAAAGTCAAGTCAAGTCAGTGAGTCAGTAAAGGCTGAGAACGCTGGGGTACCTGACGTCGTGCGGTCCGGAGGGACAGATAGTGGTTGAGGGTCTCAAATGAGTTTGAGTACAGGTAACTCAGTCACTACGGTAGGTTGGTAAAATAGGAGACAGCAGGGGAAGAGGAGGGTGGAAGTTAGAAAGGGTCGTAGTCCCAGAAAAGTTTACTCAGTCGAGAAGTATAGTCCACCGGTTTCATAACCTTACAGTCGAAGTTGAAGTCAGGAAGGTTACTTATAAGTCCTGACTAAAGGCAATCCTACCTGACCAAGATAGAGGAATGTCAGGGACTCTGAGAGTTCTCAGAAGAGGTTGTGGTGCCAAGTTTTCGTAGTCAAGAAGTCACGAGTCGAAAGAAATATCAGGTTGAGAGTGTAGGTATGTACTAATGACCTTTCTGGTATCGGAACTGATCTGTCTGGAAATAACCGTTTCATTATAGAGACGAAAAATTATATGACAGATCCAACCGGTATCGAAACGAAGGTTCCCCATTCGCAGAAAATTAAAGTACCGACGTCAGTGGTAGACGTCACTAAAACCTCGGGGGATTTTATTTCAGACGGTGACAAAGGGGTAGATAAAGGGTACTTCACTACCCTGGTCTACAGTACTAGAAGCAAAAGACTTACAACTCGAAATTCGGTTGAAAAGGGAGAGGAGAAAGTGAAAGTAGTTCTCCGAGAAATCAAGAAGTGAAAGACGGTATTCCCACCACAGTAGACGTATAGACTCCAATAACTATAAAGAGGACCGTTACAACTAAGGTCGAACACGAAGTAGATCTCGGGTCGTAACGAGTACTACATGAGACGTATATCCAATTCATTCGTCTCATTGTTATATGTCGGAACTACATGAGGAAAAGTACAAACCTTGGTCAGACAACAAGGTACAGGTTAAGATTGACAACGAAGGACTGGACGCATGTCTAAAGAGTTCTCCGTCAAGTCCACCAGACCATAAGGGTAGAGAAAGTCTTAAAAGGTCAAATAACACTAGGTGTGTCAGTTTCCGAAACCGTATCAGTTATTTCGTCTTTATCCACAAAAAGACCTTACAAAAAGACCTTGAGGAACGAAAAAGCTACTAGGTCATCTACAACCGCTAAACTAGAGACCAAGGAAACGGAAAAGATTTTGGTCGAACCTGTAGATCTTCAAATGACAATTGTATAACAACTTCGGACCAAACCTCTTAAAACCCGTAATGAACTGATCACACACTCTACTCACGTTAACACACCATCAAACTCGTAAGAAACCGTAACGGAAACAAACCCTGACCTTACTTTTAACTGGAAAAGGTCAGGACACCGGCCGGTGACGACTCAAAAGACTTAAACGACCGTATAACTGAAGTCGTGAAAGTATAGTAGTAGCAAATCCTAACTTTATCGAGTTGACCTTAAGGTAGTGGAGGTGATCCAAGTAAGCATCACTACGAAGGATTCCGGGTGAACTGAAGTGTAAGGTCCTACAGACCAAGATCTACTTACTAGTTTGGTAACACTAATAGACCCAACACTTCGAGAAAAAACATGTCAAGAAGACACATAAGAACGGTGGAGAAGAATTATAGAAGACGAAGACAATCCAGGTATGGTAAAGACAGGAAATAACTCGGGTAGAAACGTACCTTACAAGGGAACCTTAGAGACTAAAAGAACTTCTCTAGAGATCAGAAAGGGTAAGATAACAAAAGGAGAATAAAGAAACGTGACCAGTGACTTCTTCCGGAAGAATAGAGAGGAACGATAAGAAACCTTGAGACGTAAGCTTACCTACATAGAAAGGAAAAGAGGAAACAAAAAGCGAAGGGAAGAAAAGTGTCGATAAACATTCCGGAGGAGTCTATCGGTAAAACGAAAAAACGGAAAGAAAAAGACCCCCTACCAGAACTAGGGACAGAGGACACGTTACAGTGCTTGGAGACAGGTATCAAGTAGTCCGTGAGACAGATAGTCTAGATCAGGAAATTTAGATCAAGAGTGAAGGTGACATATTGGTATTCCCTAAACTAAATCCAGTATGGACTTACCAGATCACCAAAAGGGATGAAAGAAGTTAAAGTCAGACTAAAACCGTTATTCCTCAAGTACAGACTCCGTGTCAGGAGAGGACCAGAACAAAAACGACCGACATATCTTGAAGAGGTAGAAACCGACGTCTCTTATATTAGTCAGACAAAAGCCATAACTGGTAGACCACTACAGGTACACATCTCAGAGGAGAACACAACAACCTTCTCTCACAAACGATAGTATAATAATGAAGTTAAACTTTTTTGTAAAGTTTTCTACGGTAAAAGGGGTTTCGTTTTAAACTCACAACTTGTAAATGTAGGTATCGTACTCAGTATCTGACATAAGGAAGTTGACAACGGGTGGTAAGGGAGAAATCGTTAAGATCGTCAGGACAGCGTAAATGAATGACCGGTCAAACTTCCCGGAAATGAAGACTTAGCAAGTAGTTTCTTAAACGAATTATCTTTGGTCACACAAGGACCCTCCTTTTTCTTCTATCCTCAGAAATCGGACCACAGAATAAACGTCACCCTTCCTCCGAAAAGACAACCTCCATGTGCAGGGTAGAATCCTGTAGAGGCCTGGTAATCAAGAACTAAAACACCTCAAAAAGAAGGGACGAAACTCAATCCAATCGAAAAGGTTCTTAGAGTCAGACAAATTTCTACCTTCGAAAACGAACCTAGTAAAGCAAGAAGTGATTGGTAATAAACACACGTAAAGAAGAACGACTTATGAGAACAGTAGAACGAAGATTTTCATGGAAAGTTTCAAGACATAAAGAGGGCGACGGTTAGGGGTCTTTCCGAGGTTTCATTAAGGGAAAAGTTGTACGACGGATTACGAATCGACTTCACTTCACCACCGATCTGGTAAGGAACAGTTGAACTTGTTTGAGGATTACATTGTGACCTTTCACATAGGATCTCAAACATTTCAATCTACGGACATCCTAGTTCATCCATATATCACTTCGTCCGGGTCTCATTCTACTAGATGTATTTAATTTACTGACGTCCCTGACTCTACTTGACCTCTCACGTACGGACGAAAATACCCCTTTACTGAAGGTAAAGACAACTGGAAACGGGAGTCCCTACATCCTTTAGATCTAAGCATTCATCTTAGTGTCAAAAAATCATCTACACCTGGTGTACCTAATGCAGACACCCGGTCCATATTAGGTACGAACCGTAAGTTCCTGAAAATTACACAAGTAACTGTATCATGTAGTACAAAATTTATATTATTAGATACGTCCTACACGCGGAGTATGAAAGGACCCTACTGACTTTCCGTCCCGTAGAGAAACTTTTCGAAAACATATCATGTAGAGTTTTAGAATCTCTAGCGATGCTAAAACAAGACAAACACAAATACACTTAGAGAAGACTCCTGTATTCAGTTTTACTCTATTTCGAAACATATGTTTTTAAGAATCACACTGTAATGTATATTATCAATTTTTATAAGTAGTCCTCCTTCCATCAAAAAGAAAAGGTATTCCAGTCACCACTATAGAAACTATAAGAGACAATAAAAGATAAGAGACGATTTAATCAAAGGTAAGATTAGGAATAACAAAGAAAAGAAAACGAACGAAACCCCAACCGAATGTGGAGAAAAAAGGTGACTTAACTTCATTTTCTACTCCGATAACCAAACTCTATTAAGGAAAAAAAAAGGAAAATTCTCTTTAAAAAACGTAAAAATGACTTCATGTCAACGATATGTTACAATACATTCAATGTCTACATGTCGTATCACTAAGTGTCAAAAATTTCCAATACGAGGTAAAAATCAATAATATTTATAACCGATAGAAGGGGGACAAAATATCATGTAAGTACATCGGACACAATGTGAGTCATAAACATGAAGGGGGTGAAAATACAACGGGGAGGGGTGTTGACCATTGATGATCAAACAAGAGACATAGACACTCAAACGAAGAAAAAAATGATATCAGCGATAAAACAAAATAAAAAATCTAAGGTGTATGTTCACTATAAGTATATCACAAACAGAAAGAGACAAAATAAAGTAAATCGTATTACAGGAGGTTCAGACAAGTATAACGACGTTTACCGTTTAAAAACAAGAAAAAATATCGACTCATCATAAGAAGACACATACTCACACATAAGGTACACACGAAATCATCTTGTACAAAAGACGAGAAGACCCGTCTTCAAATATCGATAGACAATCTCGACTAACCAAATAGCACAAGTGCAGAAGACAAACCACTATGGAGTAAAAGAGAGGTAATAACTCTCACCTCATAACATAACAGGTTGATGACCAAAACTGAACAGACAAAGGAAGTCAAGACAGTCAAAAACGTAGCACATAAAACTCTGAGACAACAATCTACGTATATACAAATAATAATAATATAGAAAAGGTGACCTAACTGGGAAAATAGTAATATTTGAGAGAAAGTTGTTTTACACAAAAAAAAAAGGTCTTACTCGAAAATTGACGTATAAATAATATTTGTCAAATTTGTCAATACTGTACTTTTACAATCTGTGAGTCAATCGAGAAACGTTGAAGTACTTGATATATATCGGGTGGTCAGAGGAGACAGGTGCCCTGAGAGATCCGTTCTTATGACCTCACCCAACGGTAAGGGAAGAGTCCCCTAGAAGGACTAGGTCCTCAGCTTGGACCCAGAGGGTGTAACGTCCGTCTAAGAAATGACAGACTCGGTGGTCCCTTCGGGAATTTGTCACTATACAACATGATTTCCATACATTTTACTATTCACTTACGTATAGGAGAGGTCGGGGGACACTTTTAGTCACAATTGTCAAATACCACATAGAAAACACTAAGAGAAATATTTGAACACAAATATTTTCTTGTGTTTATAAGATTTCGTTCTCATTAGTAACAATATTACAAGAAGACGTCGAAATTTTTTTAACTTCGGTATAACCTAGGGTCTCCAATTGATTAGATTGTAAGAAAACTTTACTCTCAACTCTGGTACCACCCCGGGACTGAACGGGTTCAAATGTACCTCTTATCCACCGACTCGACACTGATCTTGGGTCCAAAGGACTGAGAACCATGTCACGAGTAAAGGGACTTGAAGTGACGGAAAAGGGACACAACCCTTGTTTTCTCAGAACGTCATGGTACTGTCTATAAACCCGGTACTCAATCGTGTCGTTTCTAACAAAATATTCAACACGAAACTTAAAACTTCTAAAAATAGGAAAAAAAAAAAAATTATCGAGGAACATCTTTAAGAATACTCCGGATGTTAAAGATAAGCCCCTGTCTTCGACTTTTCATTCATATGAGTCGTCGATGACCACGAGTAAAGGATTGGACGATAACACCACTAAGGGTCCTCACAGAGAAGAAAGGGAAGTGTGACTCCTGTACGGAATGTAAGTCGACATCTTGTAAGAGACGGATTGACGAGAGGAATAACATATGAGCCATCTTTTATGTTTAGACCACGAAATTTAGTTTTTCATACTTTTGATGACCTGATTTTCTTAACGTAGAAACATTAAAGATTGTCAGAAACCCAAGTCGAAAACACAAAAGAAACGTTTAAGAATAAAGAGTATAGTAATTAACTCTCTCCTTCCCTTTTTAACCGTTCTAGTAAATAAAAAATTTTAATAACAGAACAAAAACAACAATACTCCAATAAGTACGAGAAACATTTTTCAAGGTAATGATGGTCTTACACATACCACTTTTCAGTCTCACAATTCTATCGTGTATTAAAGAACTTAACCCGCCACCCATATACCCATAACAGGATAATAATCAGAAATATTGAATGTGTACAACGTTTATGATAAAAATCCATCAGGAAAATATTAAAAAATTTTTTAACATTCATGTGAATGAAACTGTAAAGTTCGGTCCCTAGTCAATTGTATACTACTTACAAATGATGTTTGTAGTCAACAAAAAAAAAAAAATTATTTTTTAAAAAGAAGATTTGTTTTAGTTGTACTGTATCACATATTCCTTCCGGAACAAATATACACGTCCTCGACAATTCTCCCAAATATAAGTAGAAACTACAACATGGAAACATAGGACAGATTTAACCAAGAAGTACAGGAACCAGGAGCATCGTTCATCGTAACATATTAATCGACAACCACATGAATAAATAAGAGAGAAGGGGAGATTTAAATATTCGAGATACTCCGAAACGGAGGGGGGGGGGTGGCGGTGGGCGATTGGAGGCATATAAGACATAGACGAGATCTCACCTACGACTTATTTATAAACTACTTACTCACTTAAGGTTAAGGGAAACTTTTACTTCCAGATCTTCATGACTTTATGTGACTAAACCACAAGGTCGGACGAGACTTCAGTACTTTATTTGGTTTTTCGGGGGAATCCAACTTTTCGTCACTACTCCCTATATCCTGTAGAGATGACAGAGTTCTAATACAGTCAATCTGGAGACCAGTGAGATCGAACCGTCCCGACGGGTGACCTTAACACTTCTCTTCGGATTGTAAAATCTCAAACACCGTCGTACCCTTACTTACATTTGTCAAAAATTTTTATTTTTTACTACGGTTTGTTTTGTGAAATAGGTACCAAGTATGAGTCGAAATAATAGAGGACGAAAACTCCAGTACTTTTAAATAAAAGGAAAAACAGTATGAGAAGACAAGGACGAGTGTCTCTTCATTGATCAAGAAATAATCTCAGTCATCCAATCCCTAATTTTCGGAAAATAAATCGTGTTTATTATTTTGTCTTGTGAAACTCAGACCTCATTTTTACTGAAGGAACAAACGACGATTATCTTAAAAGTTACCTCTAAATATTGTTATCAGTACCACGACTATGAAATCAAAATCACCTAAGAATTGTTAAGACAAAAACCTTTACACAAAATCCCTTGGTCAAGTTGTGTTCGTATTTTAATTCCGACATATAATGCAATAAAGATCGGATAAATTTATCGTTTTCATTTTTTTTTTTTTTCGACCTATACTAAAATTCGTTCGATGTTTCCTTTGTACCGAATAATTCACCATTGTGGTGTTGTCCAACTTTAATACTTCTGACACCTCGGATTATTCGTATTATCATATAGTCTGGCTTTTCGATATATGTGTAACCAATCATCCAAGACTATCCGTAGGACTTTGAGCCCATTTATTCCTGACCTTCCTCCATACGACTTTCCTTTTATTAGTAAAACCCTAATACTCCTTGTTAAGAATACAAGTTTTTAAACTAAGACAACATGACAGAAAGGTTACTCTTTTTATTGGTGAACAAGGGGAAAGTGAAAGTCATTCACTACTTTACAGGTTCCTGACAAACTCGTAGAACATATTATGGACACAGACACATTCATGGGGACGGTGACCCTGGAGTAAATAGAGGGATGGTCTAGACGTCACGAACTCCTTCCTTCTAAACTTACCCCCACCATCTGTACTGTCGATAGAAGTGTGTAACCTCTTAACCTGAATGCCTGAATACACACGGGCTCTTGGTCTTGGTTGTCCATCTTTAACACCCCACCGTTTTAAAGTATCATTAACAATTCTTGGTACCGACTAAGTTGTCGATGACTTGAGATCGGGACCTCCTTAGGTTCGTCTCTCACTTGTTTATGAACAATTTACCTACGTTCGTAACCTTCTCACAGATACTGGAACATCCTAAAGAAATTTGAGATGACACGGATGAGGAAGTAAAAATAACAATCTTTTGCCTTATTCTTGGTCTTCCGGGTGGAAAACAACTCGTCCTGTGAGTAGATCCAACTAGTGACTCACTCTTTCTTACCATTTATCTTCTTCGGCAAACCATCTCTCTCGTATCGTGAATCACGACCTTCAACTGAACCCGAAGACCGAGAACAGAAGAACGAATAAGTAAGAGGGACACGAAGTCAAAGTAAAGAATCATCTCACACCAATCATTAGTATGATTATTGTGGTATCCCAATAACACTCCTAATTCACTCTACTATCTACACTTTCGCGAAACATTTCGTTATATGTCACAATTAAAAACATTCTGTGTTTAAGGGAAACGTCCATAGGTCCTTAACCCGACTTGTATTTTAGTAGACATGGTACTTGACCCCATGTTTAAACCCAAATTCGTAGAATCGTTGGTTGTGTTTATCCCTTTATACAAAGTTACGAATTGTGTCAATTCGTAGATAATCTTATCACGAAACGTTATCTTTATATCGGGATTTGTGAGTCCAAGAAAAATACAATGGAAACCCTTATTGCACAAATAATCAAGTCCCAACTATAGGATTCCATTTTTAGTCGTAGGCGTTTCTAGAACTGTTGTATGTACTATCTGGTAAACTTATTTTTCTTAATTTTTCCCCATTCGAAACCTATATTGATATTTGTATGTCCTTTATTTTTGACTCCAGGACTCGTTCCCTCCATACAGAAGTCAAGTCAAGTCGAGTCAGTGAGTCAGCACAGACTGAGAAACGCTGGGGTACTTAACGTCGTGTGGTCCGGAGGGACAGGTAGTGGTTGAGGGCCTCAAGTGGGTTTGGGTGCAGGTAGCTCAGCCACTACGGTAGGTCGGTAGATCGGTAGAGTAGGAGACAGCAGGGGAAGAGGGGGACGGGGGTCAGGGAGGGTCGTAGTCTCAGAAAAGGTCACTCAGTTGAGAAGCGTACTCCACAGGTTTCATGACCTCAAAGTCGAAATCGTAGTAAGGAAGGTTTCTTGTGAGTCCCGACTAGAGGAAGTCTTTCCTGACCAACCTAGAGGACCGTCAGGTTCCCTGAGAGTTCTCAGAAGAGGTTGTGGTGTCAAGTTTTCGTAGTTAAGAAACCGCGAGTCGAAAGAAGTGTCAGGTTGAGAGTGTAGGTATGTACTGGTGTCCTTTTTGGTATCGGAACTGATCTACCTGGAAACAACCGTTTTATTACAGAGACGAAAACTTATACGATAGATCCAACCAGTATTGAAAGGAAGGTTCCTCATTCGCAGAAAATTAAAGTACCGACGTCAGTGGTAGACGTCACTAAAACCTCGGGTTTTTATATTTCAGACTGTGACAAACGGGACAAAGGGGTAGATAAACGGTACTTCACTACCCTGGTCTACGGTACTAGAAGCAAAAGACTTACAACTCGAAATTCGGTTGAAAAAGTGAGAGGAGAAAGTGAAAGTAGTTCTCCGAAAAATCAAGGAGAAGTGAAAGACGGTATTCCCACCACAGTAGACGTATAGATTCCAATAACTATAAAGAGGACCGTTAGAACTAAGGTCGTATGTTTACTTTTTATCAAATTCCCGGATTTGACAGTCATTCAAGTCTCAAGTCTTCCTAAGTAGTTTCTGATGGCAGTGGTTTTTTCCGATTTTGTTCGAATCAGATGCCTAGACAGCTTTATTTTATAAATTTTCCTCAACGTGAGGGTACACACTGAGTCGTCACCACGGGACGAAGGTAGCGACACGTCGAAAGGAGACCCCCCTGAGGAACGGTCTTTAAAGGAGGAAGGACAAGGGAGTCCGGTAGAGAGACACCATCCAGCGCCAGGACCCCAGGACCGGGGCCCTGACGAGAGGTCAGGGGTGAGAGGTCGAGGGTCGGTGGCACGGGTGGCCACCTGGGTGTAGGGTCAGGTCCGAAGTCCACGTAGAATTTCTGGTATCCAGAAACCTTTTCACTACCTCTTCCTCATGACAGTCCGGTTTTTTCCTGTTTTGTCTAATTTCAAGGAAACCCCTGTTTCAAAATATCTCACTTTGGACACAGCACCTTCTTCTTTCATATTAAATACCTTCTTTGACTCTGTAAGACACTGTAAAAAGAGTAAACAGGTTGTCACGAGTAAGTAGGGAAGGTTGCGTCGTCCGGTAGAAAAATATCTTTTCAATTTTATTATCACATCAAGTCACCACGTATAGTAAATGATAAATGGACCAATGTAAAATCCTTGTTATTTAAGTAGTTTGAGAGTCGACTTAATTTCACCAAAAACAAAAACAAAAAGATGGGTTCATTGAGATCTTTACACCTAGTTTGATCAAGTGAAAAAGTATCCCTTTTACACGTAACACCGAATACTAATCGGTGGAATTAACGGACAATGTATATGTAATCGAACTTGAATCTATAAGTGACAATCAATAACAATCGTCGTAAACAGGAAAACACTTTGGTCATAGTCTTTTGAATTTGAGAAATTCTGTACGAAATATTTTACATATTTAAGAAGTTTTTATAAACTTTTCCTCACAATGACGTACGTCTATAAGTATTAAAACTCAAATGGAGACATCTGACTTTCGTTTAACGAAGTAAATAAAAAAATTTACGGGAAACTACAAAGTTTTGTTTTTCTTTGAGAATTAAGGTAACTGACTGAAATTTTAGTCGGTATTAGTAATCAGAAGTTTTCGTAAAACGTGTCTAACCCGCGGACCTAAGATGTTCTTCCGGACACGACCACCACCAGAGGTTCGTCGTGTGTCGGGAAGGGTTGTGACAGAATAAGACAAATCTTATTAATATAACTAC
Organism: Capra ibex; assembly: GCA_006410555.1. Taxonomy (NCBI): domain Eukaryota; kingdom Metazoa; phylum Chordata; class Mammalia; order Artiodactyla; family Bovidae; genus Capra; species Capra ibex. The sequence continues at coordinate 1,690,782 of SJYO01000233.1, read as the reverse complement.
TCCAGTCTTAAGTACCAAGTCAAAGTCTTTTTTTTCATAAGTAACATGTAATTGGTAAATCTCCAGCAAATTTATTGTGTACATTTTCTGTACACCTTAAAATTTTGGCACTTCTAAACCTGGACAAAAAAGAAATTTTTTTTTTTTTTTCCTTAATACATTATTTGGACGTGGATTAGACGTAAAAATCAGTGACTAAGTCAAGTCAAGTCAAGTCAGCGAGTCAGCACAGGCTGAGAAACGCTGGGGTACTTAGTGTTGTACGGTCCGGAGGGACAGGTAGTGGTTGAGGGCCTCAAGTGAGTCTGAGTGGAGGTAGCTCAGTCACTACGGTAGGTCGGTAGAGTAGGAGACAGTAGGCGAAGAGGAGGACGGGGGTTAGGGAGGGTCGTAGTCTCAGAAAAGGTTACTTAGTTGAGAAGCGTACTCCACCGGTTTCATAACCTCAAAGTCGAAGTCGTAGTAAGGAAGGTTTCTTTAGGGTCCTGACTAGAGGAAGTCTTACCGGACCAACCTAGAGGAACGTCAGGTTCCCTGAGAGTTCTCAGAAGAGGTTTTGATGTCAAGTTTTCGTAGTTAAGAAACCGCGAGTCGAAAGAAGTGTCAGGTTGAGAGTGTAGGTATGTACTGGTGTCCTTTTTGGTATCGGAACTGATCTACCTGGAATCAACCGTTTCATTACAGAGACGAAAACTTATACGATAGATCCAACCAGTATTGAAAGGAAGGTTCCTCATTCACAGAAAATTAAAGTTCCGACGTCAGTGGTAGACGTCACTAAAACCTCGGGGGGTTTTATTTCAGACTGTGACAAACGTGAAAGGGGTAGATAAAGGGTACTTCACTACCCTGGTCTACGGTATTAGAAGCAAAAGACTTGCAACTCGAAATTCGGTTGGAAAAGTGATAAGTGAAAGTGAAATCCGATACATATAAAACACAAACGAAGACACATGATGCAAAATTTTTCATATTTTTACATAATATGACCAGAGAGTTATGAGGTTTTTGTCTACTTTATTGGGTAGTGAGGTCTTATGACGACGATTCAGTGCATAGGCTGAGATACGTTGGGGTATCTGTCGTCGGGTAGTCCGAAGGGGCAGGGACCCTAAGAGGTCCGTTCTTGTGACCTCACACGACGGTAAAGGAAGAGGTTACGTACTTTTACTTTTCACTTTCAGTTCAGCGAGTCAACACAGGTTGAGATTCGCTGGGGTACCTGATGTCGGATGGTCAGAGGAGGCAGGTACCCTAAAAGGTCCGTTCTCAGGACCTCACCCCACGGTAACGGAAGAGGCTAATGACCCAACAAAATTTACAGGAGCATCGGTCAAAAAAACTTTCATTCTTTTCACCCTTCTTTATCAACTTCAATTAAAATTGTCATAAAATAAATTATGACTCATACAGTTCTTATGATAAGGTTGTACATTAGTTGTACTCATTAATAATCACTCTATTGTACATTAGTTATATTCATTAATAATTACTATGTAAGAAAAAAACAAAAGTTGAAACTTTTGGGTCACATCAAAAATTTGAGAGTGTCGTGTAGAGTCAAGTCTGATCGGTGTAAAGTCCAGGAGTCATCAGTGTACATCGATCACCGTGTCCATCCGTGTTTGTCTGGGTATTCTATTTTTATTTGATTAACAAGTCCATCACGTGTTAATGAGAATATTGATTTCGGTCATTCTTTAACAAGAATAATTTTTTTCTACTACGTACATACTACATTCCTGAGGTAGTAAGTGTTGAAGGTACGACAATTATCAGAATACCCCGTCAGAATGCTCTCACAAAGAATTATTACTATGGATTACAATTACTATGAGGTCATCTTGTGTCAAGTCAAAATTATTTCCCGTTCCTTCCCCTTCTTTTCTGTCCCTTTCTTCCTTCTTTTTTTTCCTTGCTCTTTCTTTCTTTTACTTTGTCCTTTCTCTTCTTTCTTCTTCTTTGTTTTTGTATTTCTTCTATCCTACTATGTCACGTTGGAACACGACTAAACTCAATGTAGGTCCAATCTACCTTTGGATCCCGAAAATTTCAACGTTTGTGGTCACGGAGGTTCCTAGTCCATCGTTTGTTCTTTCCAAACGGACAAAATCTCATCCTTGAACACTGATTGGACCTCATTCTAACAGGACAGATTTCTGAATTTAAGTTTTAAATTTTCCACGACGACCGGTTTATTTTGAACCGGATGATACACGACCAAACATCGCGAACTAAATTTATGATCCGTCTATGATCCAATTCTCGGATACTACCTATAATAAAATTTTGAGGAGGGGTCTTTTTTTACGTAAGTATGTGTCACAAAAAATATATCAACATCCTTGAATGATAGAGTCGGTGTTAAGGACCATATCGTACCTTAACGAAAAGGTCACAGACCTCCCATATAAAACGGGAAGTATAAAATAAAACACTAAAATTGGACAAGACAGAAAAGAAGAGGGAACTATCTGCCTTCCCCAATGTTTCGCAAACCGCCTTTTTTTACTGAAACACTAGAAGGACAAATGTGACTACTGCTCATTCTTCTGTAAGAATGTTTGTCGTTGGGAGTAACTTCTATAAAACCCACAATTTTTCCACTCGACCCAGGCGATCGACCACGCACTGACCCACCTCGTCTTACAGAGTCTGTCAACATAAAAATTTGTACTCATTATATGTTCTCGAGAAAGTTTCTGCTTAAAATGGTATAAGGAATATTTATGAATTTATATAAATATTCATATATTATAAATAATATCACATACGATTGTCTTATAAATATATATTTGTATATTTATGAATTTCTATAAAAATTTATGAGTTTATATAAATTGTGTTTTTTCAATAAAAAAACACAATTTATATAAATGATCCAATACGAGGAATATTGTCCAGAATTCACTGATATTTTTAATTCTGTCTAACTTTAGTTCGATTAATATTTTGAGTCCTGTTTAACTGTACTTAAATTACACAGTCGATTACAATGACACGACTTTAGTTTAACAGGGAGATAATACTACGTCCTAGAAAAAGCGTATCGAGAAGACGACACACGACACGTCCCTGAGACAAAACGATGGTGAAGAGATATAAGCTTGACAACACTTCGAAAGAACACCACTACAAACTGAAAGTGAACAATGTAAGTGGACACAAAAAAGAGTAATTAGAAGTCGTCAATCAAAATTAACTCTGGTTGTATCCTTTATTGTTTATACTCGTGACTTTAGGATGATGAACCAGAATTCTGTCTGAAAGTTTACTACGTCTTATACGAAAAAAAAAAAAAATTCCGTTTGACATTAGTTTTCGTGATTTAATTTTTGAACAGCAGTTCGTGAGTGTCTGGAGGGGTCTTGTGTAGACATCTGTACAATCTCTTCGCGACATAATCTAAAAACCGTATTACGAACAATCTTGGACCAAAAGAAGGGGGTCAGACACAGTCAACCGTCTAAAGAAAGAAAATGCTGACTCCTCCACCCTCAATCGTAACGAGAATCTCAACGATAACGTCACTACACGTAACACCTCTAGGGGCGAAAATGAAGACAGTGGGACGACGTGAAAGGGACCCGAGACGAACAGTAACGGGTCCGGTTTCTACGTGTTCACTGGGTAACAGACATCCTTGTGTGACCTCTACACACGTCCAGGGTCTGTCTGGGAAACACGGGAAACTACTTTTCCGAAACAATAAAAAGGTTATTAACATACAAGGTCAAACACTCTTCCCCGAAGGTTCCACCTTTGAGGTTTGAGGGACTGTTAGAGTCGTACTCAGAGACCCTAACGAGGAAGTATTGAAACGGGGGAACAGGGAACACACGAGAGAGGGGAGAGTATGAAAAGACACAACGGTTTTTACCACTACTCAAGACGATCTACAATCGACCTTTCTTATCTGTGGTATTTCTCTCACCCTTGTGTTCGGTGTTTGACCCTTTTCTATAAATGTTGAGTAAGTTGATTGTTTTCTAACCATAAGTCTTAAATAGAACTCCTTAAGGGACCGTGAGGTCACCAACTTCTGAGACTCGAAGGTGACGTCCCTCGTACTCAAGTTATGGACCGGTCCCTTGTTTCCAGGGTGTACGGAGTACCGTACTGGTCTGTTTGTTGTTTTTACTGGTTTTCGTTGTTATCTTAAATAGTACTTAAGAATATGTAGTCGTCCCTTCTCTGTTTATCGGCTCATCTTTTTACCCGTCACTATCCTTGTTCGTAAAATGTCTTCTCTCTGTTTACTAGGTATTTATCTTCTACGAATTGACAGTACTCTTACACATAGTGACGTTTGTGTAATGACGTCTGTGGAAAAACATAGTCACCTCATTTGGATAAAACAAAAGATCAACTTATACACGGAAGGGACACTGGGGGTGGATACCTTCGTAAAGGAACTCCTGACTCAGCAATCATAGCACCGGATCCTGTAGACATTGGATACGGGTCCGTGCGAACACCCCTTCGAGTTAAGGTCCTGTCACTAAGAACATAAATAAATAAAAAAACCGACACGATCCAGAAGCAACGACACGTCCGAAAGAGATCAACGTCGCTCGTCCCCGAGGGGAGATCAACCTTACGTGTCCGAAGAGTAACGTAATCGCAGAGAGCAAAAACCTCGTACCCGAGATCCCACGTGTCCGAAGTCGTGCACCCGAGTCATCATCACGAGCGCCCGTGATCTCGTGTCCGAGTCATCAACACCGTGTTTCCGAAAATCAACGAGGTACCGTACACCTTAGAAGACCTGATCCCTAGTTTGGACATAGGGAGTGTAACCGTCCGCCTAAGAATTGGTGACCTGGTGATCCCTTCAGGGGTCTTGTCACTAAGAATCTTTATTTTTGTGATTTAACTTCGGTGCTCCCACACTTTAGTTAAGTCACCTAGATGGTCGATTATCTTTTCTAGTTTTACATAACACATTCAAAAACAAAGTACAAATATGTGTATAAATACGCAAGTGGATACATATAAACGATCCAACACTACCTTTAAAATAAAAAATGAGAACTTATAACAGTCTTACCAAACCTTCGGTGACGGGGTCTTTTTGAAGACGTGGACACGTAGTTCTTTGTGTATTCTTGCAAATATCGTAATAACTAATTCTCGGACTTTAGTCCAGAGAGACTAGGTAGTTGTCCTTTTACCTATTTACAGGAGATAAGGGTGTTACCTTATAATATGTCACTTACAACGATATTCGTCGTTGTATCGGTTTAGTATCTTTAATAACTATCTTCAGTCAGTTTCTTCTACCAGATATCATATAGTAAAAATGTTTCGAGTTTTTATCCGTTTGAGTTTAATATGTTTTGAAAAAAGTTACTTTTTTGTTATTATTTTAAGTCCAATCACCAATGGAGACCATCTCTCTGTCTCTTTACTCTATCTTTTCCGTGTGTATCGACAAGTGAAACAAAATGAAACATCGTATATAATATGGTTCATAATTTATTTTTAATTTTACATTGGGTCTCTTTATGTGGACTTCTCACCCTCCCGGACCGAATATTGGGGTGTGGGATTCAATCGGTCCCGATCTCCTTGACTCCCTCTTCCGTTACCGTTGGGTGACGTCATGAGAACGAACCGTTTAGGGTACCTGCCTCCTCGGACCATCAGACGTCAGACACCCCAACGATTCTCAACTCGCTGAAAAGAAAGTGAAAAGTGAAAGTACGTAACCTCTTCCTTTACCGTCGGGTGAGGTCACAAGAAGGGACCTCTTAGGGTCTCTGCTCCCTCGGACCACACGAAGGCAGAGACTCCAACGTGTCTCAGCCTGTGTTGACTTTGCTGAATCGTCGTCGTCTCCTTGACTAATTCGACTTTCAGGGTCAAAAGTTATTATTGTTATCGGTTGTAAATAACAATGACAACAATGACTCTTCGTTTCTACCTTCTTCAACAAGAGTTTATGGGGAGGTGTCTGTTGGTCTTCACCCTCATCCTAAGTCCTCCCGAAGATCCTTAGTAGGTCAACAAGTCATGTATGAATGACTCTGGGAGTGATGGTCCAAGATACGTGACGTCGAGACCTCTCTTCCATTCTGTGTAGAGTGGGAGTTCTGGCACAGTCAAATAAGCCCTTTAGTCTACGTTCTTATCTTTTGAAGTTCAAGTACACTATGCACGTCATTATCTCTTTATGGGTTAGGTCACTTTCAACTCATTAACATACCCTACTCCCCATCGTCCACAAAAGACTTCTTACAGTCCGACGAAGTTCCTCTCTTTGAGTACACTACATACACGTTGTAAACACCGATAATTCTTTCTTTCCTTTACTCTTATATTGGTCTGTTGTTTTTCGTAAAGTAATTTGAGTCGTGAGTAAGTACTATTTTCGATCTTTATCTTTCTTTTAAGGAATTCCACTATAACTGATAGACAATTTTAAATGTCGTCTGTCGTTTGACTTGGACTTTGCAACCCTTATGAAGATAATGTCCTTTTCCCCTCTTCCAGATGATAGTAAATGAGAACTATTAACCAATGTATTCGTCCATGTGTTCCTCTGTGGACACCCTTATAAGTAACGTTTAAACAAATTATCACTTTTTAACATCAGGTGGAATTGTATGTGTATAAAATTTTCCTCTTTCTAACTTAATTAGTATCCCATTTTGTCACTTTTTACTTATTTGGTCTGAATGAACATAGTTATTTCAATTTAATGCCACAACTGACACTTTTTATCCCATATTATACAGTTGGGGTGACGTACGTCTTGTTTTGGTATATAAAAACAAGTAACTCCATATTAATATAATCAAAGTCCACATGTCGAATCACTAAGTTTAAAAATTTTTTAATGTGAGGTAATTCTAAATAAATTTCTTAAATAAACCGACGTAGGCCAGAATCAAAACCGCGTACCCTAGAAAACAACACCGTGTACCTGAGAGATCGACACCGTACGTCCCAGTCATCAACCGTCGTACGTCTGAATCACCGAGGATCCGTACACCCTAGAATCAAGGGACTCGTCCCTAGTTTGGGAGTAGGGGATGTAACGTCCCTAAAAATTGGTGAACCTGGTGACCCTGTCCAATATGAGGGATCCAATATGAGGTAAATTTCAATATTTTATGATCGACGTAAGGGACACGATATGCAATATAGAAATAAAATATGTATCATCCAACACTTGTTATTACATAAAAACACCTTTATGAACATTCACACTTGTACACATCTTTATTTATCTCAAGTTTCATTACCAATGGAGACTCCCCTTTCTTCACTTCCGTTGACCTATCCCTGTGTGTCCCCGGAAGTCGATACAAATTTTATAAAATACAGAATTTTTCTCTTGTAGACACCGTTAAAGAGTAAGTATTTTGAACTTACCATCTGAAAAAAAAAATTCGGTTTTACCCTGTATACTCGTTTCCATTTCTTATGTTTATCACCGCGAGTTTCCCAAATTAGGAGTTTGGTTCTGACACTCCATCTAGTCAAGGCAAATTGTTTACTCTTTTGTTTCCGAATTCAAGGTACTGAATGAATTCCAACGTGTCGACGTTTAACGTCTCGACCCTAAACTTGGACTCACCAGATCTATGGTTCGAGGTAAGAATCCCCTTACGTCGTCGCGCCGTGTAAGTTAGAGTTTACTTGACTCGTACCCTTAACAAGACAAACACAGAAAACATCCTTTACTAGGCTGATCTACTTCAGGGGTTAAACTCAAGGAATCATAGGTTAAAACTAGTCGTTGTCGAACGATTAAAGACGGCCTAAGACCGACAGTGGTAAAGTCTCTACCTATGTCCCTTACTACTGTTCGTATGCGAAGAACGGTTTTTACGAGTCGTCTTCTTCTCGAACTCGAACCCCGGAAGACGTCGACTTTAATTGGTTCCATTTGAGAGATTCAACAGTCTTAAAACTGTAACATCGTAACATCGTGACTCTAGGGAAGGATTTAGAAGAAAGTCATGAATGATCTCTAAACTTAGTGTATACTCCCGAGGAACCCAGGTGAATCTCATACATTTTAAACACACATAGACAAGCAATAAAACCCCCTGGTTCAGGTATCGGTAGTCTAAAAAATTATCTAGGTCTTAAAGTTTTTACACTTCGTGGTAATAAATAGTTTTAATTTTCATGTGTATAGAAAACAAGACGATGTGGAAAAGACTCAGAAATACGATATACGTTTTTTAGAAACCAGTAATGAAACGACTGTTTCCAGTCAGATCAGTTTCGATACCAAAAAGGTCAAGTGCACATACGTACACTCTCAATTCATATTTCTTTCGGTTCGTGACTTCTTAACTACGAAAACTTGACACCACAACCATTTCTGGAACTCTCAGAGAACCTGACGTTCCTCTAGGTTGATCAGGTAGGATTTCCTTTAGTCATGACTTATAAGTAACCTTCCTGACTACGATTTCGACTTTGAGGTCATGAAACCGGTGGACTACGTTTCTTGACTGAGTAACCTTTTCCGGGACTACGACCCTTTCTGACTTCCGTCCTCCTCTTCCCCTACTGTCTCCTACTCTACCAATTTACCGTAGTGACTGAGATACCTGTACTCAAACTCGTTCGAGACCCTCAACTACTACCTGTCCCTTCGGACCGTACGATGTCAGGTACCCCAGAGTTTCTCAGTCTGTACTGACTCGCTGACTTGACTGTGACTGACTACGATATACGACACACACACACATACACAGACACATACCCCTTCTAGGGGACCTCCTCCCGTACCGTCGGGTGAGGTTATAAGAACGGACCTCTTAGGGGTACCTGTCTCCTCGGACCACTCGATGTCAGGCACCCCTACATGTATATGTGTGTGTGTGTGATTGTCTCTCTTTCTATATATGTCAGTATGTAATCTCTCTGACCTTCAAGCTAAGGTCATAGACGTCGTGACACTATTTTGTTTATGACGTCATCTCAGTATGTTTGAAAAACCAAAGGGTCACGTATATTTCTAATACAAATGTGATATGAATCAGATAATTTACACATTATTATCGTGATATAGATTTTTTTTCACGTATGAAATTAATTTTTATAATGAATTTCACGATCGGTAATAGACTCGGAAGTCTCTCAATATTAGAGAAACGGAGTCACAACTCCCGACGATTGACTAGTCCCACCACCAACGACTTCGAACCCATCGACACCGTCAAAGAATTTTATTCTATCGTCAAACGGTGCGCCTAACTGAGAAAGTACTTACTAAAGAGACATCGTCCGTTTCGACAAGTATCATCTTGAATGAAGTTTCAACCTCAGTTAGAAGAGTTTGGGACGACAACGAAATAGTTGATTCAAATACATTATAAGAATTTAGTAAACAGTAAAGTCGTCAGAGAGAAAAATAACTCCATATCAACTATGTTTTACACAATCAAAGACGACATGTCGTTTTACTTAGTCAATACGTATATGTATGTAGGTGAAAAAATTCTTTAAGAAAAGCGTATATCCAGTAGTGTCTTGAGACTCATCTCAAGGGACACGATATGTCTTCAAAGAATGATCAATAGATAGAATATGTATCATCACACATATACAGTTAAGTCAGAAGGTCAAATAGGGAGGGGACGAAGGGGGAATCATTGACATTCAAACAAAAGAGGTATATACTGAGATAAAGACAAAACGTTTATTCGAATAAACATAGAAAAAAAATGAAAATCTAAGGCGTATATTCCCCATAATATACCATAGATAGAAAGAGACCGAATGAAGTGAGTCATACTGTCAGACATCCAGGAAGGCACAACGAAGTTCTCCGTGATAAAGTAAAAAGTACCGAATCATTATGAGGTAACATTATGGTGTAGAGATAGGTAAGTAGGTAGTCACCCGTAAACCCAACGAAGGCACAAGACCGACAATATTTATCACGACGCTACTTACAACACCGCACACATAGAAAACCCCACTACCATAAGAGGTCCATATACGTCCCGAAGGGAACATCGAGTCAACCATTTCTTAGACGGACGTCCCGTCCTCTGGGTCCAAACTAAGGACCCAACCCTTCTATGGGACTTCTTCTTTTACCGTTGGGAAAGGTCATAAGAACGGACCTCTTAGGGTACCTGTCTCCTCGGACCGTCCGATGTCAGACACCCCATCGTTCTCAGCCTGTACTGAATCACCGATTTGGTGGTTCTATATACGGGTCCTCACCCTAACGTCCTAGACTGACCATCGAGACGAAAATCAACAAATTCCTTTATCTCCATATGGATTGTCAGTCCTAACCGAAGGTATTGTCCTATCGTGTCTGACTTACCGAGTTTGTTGTCTTTAATCGAAGAGTGTCAAAACCTCCGATGTCCAGGTTCTACGTTCACGGTAGTCGGCACCAAAACCACTCCGGAGAGAAGGACTGAACGTCTACCGGTGGAAGAGTGCGGAAGTCCCACTGGAAGAGAGACGTGTACGTGTCTCTCGAGACCATAGAGTAGGAGAATTTATTCCTATGGTAAGGACAGTCTAATCCTGGAGTAAAATACTGAAGTAAACTAATGGAGGGATTTCTGAGACAGAGGTCTATGTCAGTACAACACCTAATCCCGAAGTCGTATTCTTAACCCCACCCCCCTGTGTTAAGTAAGGTAATATCATACCTTCCGACTTCGCACATTCTACAACGGTTTTTCAAAAACAAAACAAAGATCATTTGACGCCGACACTTTATCAAAAGAACTGGTCGTTTTAGTACTAAATACGATAGAAGGACGGGGAGTCAATTACTTTTACCGTCTCGTGAAATATCCGACGAGTCTTTGATGGTTAATAGAAAAGACAGCTAAATCTTCCCTTGTTTACCTAGGTAGACACCCCTTTTTCAGAAAGTCTAAAATCAGTCTCTACATTTATTTCGGAGTCCGGACCGTCAATAGTTAAATATCCACTGTGGTCCTACTCTCCCCGACTAAATGTGTCGTATGCTCGATCTTACCTTAAGTCTTAGGAGAGTCTCTAGACCTTTCGTCCCGGAGTTGACGTCGTCTTTTTAAATGTCCTTATAAAACCTTTATGACTACAAAATTGTTCTCTCTGCACCAGACGAAAACGTCTTTAATAACCTTCAACACCTACAAAATTACAAGTTGACCAAATTGTAATCGGTTGTCACACACACCATTGATGACCATTTCGGCACTCTTCATGTTTCTAACATGTTACGACCCCACGGTCAGGGGACTCTAACACGTATTCAACCACTCATTTTACTCCGGTCACTCAAAAAAGACTCTTCTCTTAGGTATTGAAACTAGTCGAAAGTAGTAGTCTCTTAGGTATTGTAAGTAGTCTCTACGACGACGACGACGACGACGACGACGACGACGATTCAGCGAAGTCAGTACAGGCTGAGACACGCTGCGGTCTCTGCCGTCGGGTGGTCCTAGGGGGGCAGGGACCCTAAGAGGTCCGTTCTTGCGACCTCACCCAACGGTAAAGGAAGAGGTTACGCACTTTCACTTTTCCCTCTCACTTCAGCGAGTCAGCACAGGCTGGGAGTCGCTGGGGTACCTGACGTCGGAAGGTCCGAGGAGACAGGTACCCTAAAAGGTCCGTTCTCATGACCTCACCCCACGGTAACGGCTCTACTCACTGATTGTTTTCGAGTCCTGGGACACCCCACCCTTAGTCAGAGTCTTAGGATTTGTGACCAGTCCAGTGTAGACTTACCGACACAGACCACAAGTACTACACATCTGATCCAGAATCCTTGACGGGAGACTCCTTGTCAATCCTTTTGACCCGACAAATGGACCTCTTTCTTCCACACTGATTTTCAGGTACAAAAACTTTAAAAAGTTTGAATCTTTAAAAATCTTAAGTTTGAGCAAATAAAATAAAAAACATCCCCCCCTTAGATGTCTAAAAAAAAAAATCAAGTGTTTGATGTTCTGTTTATCGTCCATATGTCGTCTTTCAAACAAGAGGAGGGTAACCACTGCATAATGGTCAAAGAGTAGACAGGGAGGTCTCTATTAGACATGTACGGGTCGGTGCCCCCACCTCCTCCCTTACTCTCTTCTGACCGAGGAAAGCCAAACATGACTACTACATTTTATTCGTAGTAAGACGGAGACTGAGAAAAGTCTATTGAAATAGAACCTTTCGTAGGGTAAGACCATGTACATCTTAATGGACTAAGGAAAAATGTTCACCTATCGGTAACATACCCGCATGGCGTCAAATAAATTAATCAGGTGACAACTACCTTTAAACCAAAGGGAGCAGAAACAAGGATGTTTATTGTAGGAATACATATCTCAAATTACACGACCTATGAACGGAAAATTTACAACTATCTACAATTGTCTAAATGGAAGGGATCTTTAATGATCAAGTAGAAGGGTGGGACATATGGGAAGGGTCATATCCCGATAAAATCTAAAGAACTATAAACAGTTTGAACTATTCATTCTTTACCATAGAGTTTTCTTTGTTTACATTTCTGTTTTGGTTTTTTAAGATAGGGTCATATAAAAATAATGAACTCCACTCTCAATGTAATTTTTTGATTGGTGAATTAAGTCACTGAATATCATGTAAACGTCAAACACGCCGGTGGTGGAGGTAGATCAAGGTTTTGTAAAAGAAGTTGGGTCGTCCTTTGGGACTTATGTAAGTTGTCAATAAGGGATTGGGGAGGGGGGTGTGGGGGCACCGGAATCACCACAGGTCGAGACACGCTGGGGTGGTCCGAAGAGACAGGCACCCTAAGAGGTCCGTTCTTATGACCTCACCCAACAGTAACGGAAGGAGGGTCCCTAGAAGGGCTCGGTCCCTAGTCTGGGGACGTAGAGAATCCAGAGGACGAAACCGTCCGTTCAAGAAATGGTGATCACGGTGGACCCTTCGAGACAAGGGGGGTCGGTGATCGGTAGTAGACGAAAGACAGACACCTAAGTAGACAAGACCCAAAAAGTATATCTACCTAAAATTTTTACACACTGGAAAACATAGTGCAGAGTATGGAAAAAGTGAATAGTACTACAAAAACTCCAAGTAGTCACGACAACTTACAGTCACAAAGTAAGAAAAAAGTAAGAAAAAACACATATATTGTTTTAAACACATAGATAACTACCTGTAAACCCAATGAATGTGGCAAACTGATGACACTTATCACGACGAGACTTGTGTACAAAAACAAGTTCGTGGATGAAAGTGAAGAAAACCCATACATAACCCAACCGGATTTTCAAGTAAGTCTAAAAAGACATTCTAGAATGTCTTACTTTTGAATCCTACCTTAACGATTCAGTATATCATATTATTAAGACACAAATTGAAAAACTCCTTTTCAATCAAATTTACATCAAAATAAAGTAGAAATAATTACTCCAGTATGTAATAAAATATCAGTGATTAAACATCTCCTACCTTCTCCCCGATTCTACTAAACGGTTAAAGACGACCCTGATTTAAGTATACTGTATTAGGAGGATTGAACAATAAAACAAAAATAAATCAGAAAAAAATTTCTGAAAAGAAATTTCAACACAAGAAAATCCTAAATAAAATTTAAAAAACAATACCCTTAGAAGTGTGTATATTTTCATCTCTGTACATATATTGTCATATTACTAGGGACAAATGAATAATGGATGGAAGTTGTTAATAGTTGACTACCGGACAGAAACAGAGATGGAAGGAAATAAGGAGGGAAGGAGTGAAACCTATAAAACTTCGTCTAGGGTCTGCAATAAAGTGGACGTATATAAAGTCACAAAGATATTCTACCACTAAGAACTTGGCATTGAGAATTATGGTATAATATGAGAGGGTTTCATTATAATTATAGAACTATAAAACTTTATAGATAAACAATTAAAAAATAATTTACAATGTAAAAGTACTAAGTCTTTTAGTGTTTAAGTCTCTCCACAAGTGACTTTTGAAGGGGAGTGTGATAAGGGTTACCGGTATAAGAGAAACGAAAACCGTTGGTGAGAAAAGACAGGAAGGTTCTAAATCATATAGGTGTTCGTTTATCCGTGTCTGTAATCGAAATAAAATTTCTCGCAATTAAAACCCTCGGTTCTAAACTTGGACTTAAGGGACGGAAGTTTCAAATAATCCAACAAATGCGACTGGTCTTAAAGACAGAATGAGTAGTAACACTCCTGTTACCTTGACCACCTTTATCCTCAACCCACCAATTCAACGAAAGAAATGGAATTTTTTTTTTCCACACACACAATATCCTTTTAGTCTATCAATTCATTAAAATTTTCTTCATAAACATAGGAAAGGATGAGTCCTCGTCGACGTCCTTTATGAAACCATATATAGGAAGGTAAGAAATATACACACACACACATATATATATATATATATATATTTTACACGAATAAAATTTCTTCTTTTGAAATTTTAAATTTCTTTAACCCGAATTCGGTTATGACAAACTATTAAATGAAGAAATTCTTCATTTAATTTGTGGAGAAGTCTCAACGACGTATTTCTGTATGCACAGTAACAAAAATCATAGACACATAACACGAGGTGACACACCTACATAACATAAATTAGCCATACGACAATTACTTGTATATCAGTAGACACTGAAAGCGACAATATCTTTGTGGTCATTTGGAGAGATATGTCTATGGATAGATCGATAGATATACATTAATTAATAAAGAAATACCACCTAAGTATCTTTACCTGGAGATCGAGTTTCTCTACGTTCCAGATCTCCAATAAGGTCAAATATAAAGGTGGTTGACTATACTCTCTCGGACTGAGGGACGTGGACGATTTTAACGAGAATAAAGAGACGGAAATAAGGATAAAATGGAACCCACCCGTAAAGTAAAATTTTCCTTCAAGATTGACGACAGTAGAATTCTCAGTAAGGAGACCCACCCTACGTCCCTCGTCCTCCCTCCGAGTTTTCCCTCCCCTACATACACATGTATCTCGACTAAGTCCAACAACATGTCGTCTTTGATTGTGTTGTAACATTTCATTAATACAAGGTTAATTTTTTATTTTGGGGTCTTAAAAGTGGATTTTTTTCTCTATTAAGGAGAGTACGTCCACTCCTAGACCAACAGACAACTCTCGATATCGTGACCAAAGACACCAGTATAAAGGAGAGAACAAAAAGGAACCGTCGCCGGGAGGAGTCGTAGGGACCGAAACAGCTCGCCGAAACGTTCGACCGTTGAGCTTTCCATAGTCTCAGTTGCCCGTGTCGGTCGAAGGACGTCCTCGACCTCCTCACCATGTGCACCGACCTGTTGCGAAACCACGATCTACGGGACTACGCTCACCGATTACTTCTTAGACTCGTGTTAGTTCCATGGGCCCCGTCCAGAGGACTCTCCACCTCTCACAAGGACACCCAAGGATCTCGATAAGAACTGGAGAAAAGGTTCCTCTTATTCAACTTTAACTGAGATTTTTCTTAGAGGGAGTCCCGCCAGGACTTAGTACTAACAAGTCTAAAATTATCGTTTACCGTCTTAAAGAACCTCGAGGGAGTTTCGTCTGGACTAAAGTCCCTGTCCTGGAAATAATGTCTTGGGTTTCCTGGTTGACCTTTTCGTAATGGTCTTGTAAGAATCGTCGGGTCTCCTAGAAAGAGACAGACACGAAGAAGGATGTGTAAAGAAATGAGAAGAGGCGAGAGGTAAGACTACTCATACGGCGGACCTTTACACACCTGAGGATCAGAGTCGAAGTCGAAGAGCCACTTGACGAGACAAAATCTACTCCACGAGTCGGGTTTCGTAAACTGACACCCCAGTTTAACATGTTTGTGTCCTTAAGGGTGACCTCAGTACGTCTATTTTCACTTCCCTCGTCAAAGTAAGGACCCTATGTGTTGTCGTCGTCGTTGTCTGTAGGTACATTTCAGACACCTTCAACAAGAGTCGTATGTCGCTCATCCCTTTGTAAAGAAGGTCTTTTTAGATGATTTTAACCCTTGGAACTCTCGAACATTGTGACCTTAAAGACGAACTACGTTCAAGGTGAGATCGGTCCACACCGGTCTTTCTGTCCCGAGAGAGTCGAGGGTCTATTCCTATGTCTTAGAGTGGCCCTCCCTGTCCGAGAGTAAGGAAGATCGAGGTTCACCTTCTCCGACTTAAGAACTACTTATGTCGGTACTCCCGTCCCCGAGGAAAGGAAGAGGGAAGGAAAGGGAAGGGTCACACAATTAAAGTATGTAAATACATAACATTTTACTAATGGTGATATCGGAATGACTGTGGAGACAGGGTAATTGTAAAAAAAAGACCACTCTTATAAATTCTAGATGACATAATCATTGTAAGTCCATATACTATTACCATAATAATCGACATTAGTGGTAGAAGAGATAACCTGTGGGTCTTGAATAATTAGAATATTGACCTTCAAACACAAGAAATTGGTTATAGAAGAGTAAAAGGGCTGAGGCTTGGTGATCATTGGTGGTGTGACAAAGAGACTCAAGTCGAAAAAAATCTAAGATGTAAATTAACCATAATATGTCATAAACAGAAAGAGACTGAATAAAATGAATCGTATTACGGTCCCAAAGGAAGGAAGGTAGGTGGAGGTATGGTATGAGTATCGAGTCTTCGAACCGGGTCATCCGGTTCTTAAGACACCGGGAATAGTGGAACGGGGTCAAGTGAACACCTTGTCTCCAAGGTGGTGTATCTCCGTTCGACTCTTCTATCATCTCCGATAGTTAGGACGAGTCTCATCATCGTGACTCTAAAACGGTCCGTCTCTCCATTATCCATTCTTGTCTTACAACCCTTCAAACTCGAGTTCCAGTAAAAGTCTTTGTTATATCTAAAAAATTCTTTTATTTTCCTGAATAAAAATTAACTCTTAATTTTCAGTTTGGTATACGGTCGATCAAGGGGGTCTCTTGGTCCCTTTCTTCACCGTCTCTTCTCGAATTTCGACTCCAGTGTTCTTTGGAGTCGGAGTTTTTGATGGGGACGGACTTAAATTAACTTAGTCTGAGACCTCGTTAAATACGGAGTTCCGAAAACAGTTTTTGTCATCTCGTCAGTCGATCGTCAATCACCTCGGACTGTCGACTCAAAACATAGTCTACTCCGTCTTTCAAATTGTCTCTCTACTCCCTTTCTAGGTCTGTTTCTCTCGGGACGATTTTGTGAC
Source organism: Capra ibex (assembly GCA_006410555.1). NCBI lineage: Eukaryota > Metazoa > Chordata > Mammalia > Artiodactyla > Bovidae > Capra > Capra ibex. The sequence goes on along the minus strand of SJYO01000233.1, from coordinate 1,673,613 downwards.
AGTAGGTCCCTGTGTACGGGTTTCGACCGTCTCCCCGAGTAGTCAGGAGTCTCTTCATCTGAACTGGTGTTTACCGATCCGTCCAGTGATCTGTTCTTTCGTTGTCTAGTCAGGAGTCTCTTCATCTGAAATAGGGGTTCATCGATCCATCCAGTGGTTTGTTTATTTGTTCTTTTGTCGTTTGGTCAGGAGTCTCTTTATCTGAAATGGTGTTCACCGACCCGTCCAGTGACTTGTTTGTTCTTTTGTTGTCGTACGGGACTTTCCTCCTTCCCCTTAGTCGGAGTTCTCAACGGTATTATAAATGGATTGTACAGGTTACAAATTGTTTTTAACTCTGTACGTTTCTTTGTCCTTTTATACTGGGTATGTATCCTCTTTCGTCCGTTTTCTTTAACGGACACCTTCTCGAGTCTACAATCTTAATTGTCTCTGTAGTATTAATACCAGTTTCTCGATTTCCATTGATACGAGTTTCTTCGAGTTACTCAGTAGTTTATCTCTTATAATTATTCGTCTAATTTTTTTTCAGTTTTCCTTCAAGGTCTCTACTTTTTATGTTATTGACCTTATATTTCAAGTGACTCTCTTTCCTTGTCCTTTTATTATAAGTTTCATCAACGACTTTTGAGGGGTTTAAACTAGTTACACATGTGTAGGTTCTTCAAGTTTCTTGATGTTCATTTATTTGAGTTTTCTTAATATGGGTCCGTGTAGTATTACTTTTACGACCTTCTGTCTCTTTTAGAACTTTTATCGTTCTTTCTTTACCGATACTGTGGTGGGAATACCGATTTTCACTTCTCCTCGATTTTTCGGAGAACTACTTTCACTTTCTCCTCTCGCTTTTTCAACCGAATTTCGAGTTGTAAGTCTTTTGATTCTAGTACCGTAGACCAGGGTAGTGAAGTACCCTTTATCTACCCCTTTGTCTCGTTTGTCACAGTCTGAAATAAAAAAACCCGAGGTTTTAGTGACGTCTACCAGTGACGTCGGTACTTTAATTTTCTGCGAATGAGGAACCTTCTTTTCAGTACTGGTTGGATCTATCATATAAGTTTTCGTCTCTGTAATGAAACGGCTGATTCCAGGCAGATCAGTTCCGATACCAAAAAGGTCACCAGTACATACCTACATTCTCAACCTGACACTTCTTCCGACTCGCGGCTTCTTAACTACGGAAACTTGACACCACAACCTCTTCTGAGAACTCCCAGGGAACCTGACGGTCCTCTAGGTTGGTCAGGTAAGACTTCCTCTAGTCGGGACCCTAAAGAAACCTTCCTTACTACGATTTCGACTTCGAAGTCATGAAACCGGTGGAGTACGTTTTTCAACTGAGCAACCTTTTCTGACTACGACTCTCTCTAACCCCCGTCCTCCTCTTCCCCGACTGGGTCCTACTCTACCGACCTACCGTAGTGCCTGAACTACCTGCACTCAGACTCACTTGAGGCCCTCAACCACTACTTGTCCCTCCGGACCACACGACGTTAAGTACCCCAGCGTTTCTCAGCCTGTGCTGACTCGTTGACTTGACTTGACTTGACGGGTTCTAATAGAGTTATTCTAGTAGTCTTTACTATCGTCGGTCTTCCCTCACTTTACTGGATGAGTTTCACGACCCTTTCTTTGAGTCGGTTCTTAATATAGGTCATTTTGGAAAGTCTTTACTTCCACGTAGGGAGTTCCGTTATTTTTATTTTTGTTTTTATTTGTTTTCTCTGGATTAACTTGAATGTTCTAAAACGTATCGTTTCCTTTGGTATTTTTTGTTGTTGTTACTGTTTTTCTGTTGGACACCTTCCCCTCTTTTATAAACGTTTACTACGTTGTCTGTTCCCGAATTAGAGGTCTTATGTGTTTGTTACCCGTCTTCTGAAATTATCTGTAAAGAGGTTTCGTCTGTACTGTCTATCGGTCATCCGGGTACTTTTCTACGAGTTGTAGTGAATTATAATTCTCCTACGTTTAGTTTTCAAGTCACTCCAGGGTGGAGTATGACCAGTCTAACCGTCAGTAATTTCAGATATTTGTTTACGAAATTTTCAACACTTCCTTTCCCTTGAGGGGATGTGACAACCATCCTTACATTCAACCACGTTGGTGACAACTTCTGTTCCACCTCCGAGGAGTCTTTTGACTCTTAGTGACATACCAGAGCGTTAGGATATGGTCCGCATATTGGTCTACTTTGACATTAAGTTGGTCCACGTACGTGGCGACAAGTGTCATCTGTTTTTGTACCTTTATTGGGTTTACAGGCAGTCGTATATGATTACTTATTTCTTCTACACCATACATGTGTATTACCTTATGATGAGTCAGTATTTGTCCTCGTTTATTACGGTAAACGTCGTTGTACCTACGTTGATCTCTAATAGTATGACCCACGTCATTCCGTCTTTCACTTTCTGTTTATGGCATACTATAGTGAATTATATACTTTAGATTTTGTACTGTGTTTACTTGTTTTGTCTTTGTCTGAGTATCTGTGTCTTGTCTGAACACCAACGGTTGGTGTTCAACCCCCCTTCTTCCTGACCTTCAAACCCTAATTGTCTACATTTGATAATATATGTTCTACTTATTTGTTTTTCCAGGATGATATATTGTGTACCTTGATGTAAGTTATGGGACACTATTTGATATCACCTTTTCTTATAAAATTTTTTCTTACAGATATGTGCATATTGACTCAGTGAAACGACATATCGTCTCTAACCGTGTTGTAACATTTACTTGATACGAAGTTAATTTCTTTAAAAGAAAATTACTTCCACTTTATTTGTGGATCTATTTGACGGATCTATTTCTTCTTGAATCCCCTTAAACGACGATCGTCTAGAAAGAATACTCTTTATGACCGACTTTCGTCCACTGGAGTCGGTCATTAAGTCTAAGTGTGAGGTTTTTTTACGTCGTAGTCATTTCCATTAATATTATTAAATTTTCTGTTATATTCACGTATAAAAAGGAATTGATTAAAGCTTTCGACAACACATTTTGACACAAATATTAATATAACAACTTGGATATTGTTTATCTTTTCATTATATAAACTGTTATTGTCTAGTTTCTTTCTCCCACCCTGGTTTCAACACAACCTTATTCCTTTAACAATATTCTATCATTGAGTCCTTAACTGTCCTTAGACTTCTTTTAGTTTTACCATTTATTTCTCCCAGTAATATCTTTTAATATTTATAAATAAGAGGAAAGAAAAGAATCGAAGAAATTACCTGTATGTTAAAATACTTTATTAATGTTTTACAACACATTGTTACATAACATATCATGTAACATAACAAACCAAAAGTCGTATACAGCTACATCATATGTATTATTATTGTCGTGTCTTTCCCTCCTCTCCCTGGACATTTTCGGGACCTCAATCAAATTTAGATTTTTTCTCAGACAGTTCTACATATACCGTTCTTCGGGACATCACTGACAACTGTATCATTGAAATCTTTATATCAATTTCCTTAATGCAACAATGTGATCTTTTATAAATGAATTATGTTTTTCACAATTTCTTCTTGATCCCCTTATGTTCACTCGAAATTGTTCTGTTTTTCATGTTCCGTCTTCATGTAAGTCAAAACAGTCATTATTGTAATTTACACTTATCTAATTTGTTAAGTAAGTTTTTTGTCTAACGGTACAACCCAAAAAATTTTGATAGGTAATATACGTAGGATGTCCTATGTGTGAAAGAGAAGTTTCTATCTTTATCCAACTTTCATTTACTATCTTCACATAGTACGTCTTCTATTGGTAATTTTTGACATTACCGACATGATATTCTCTCTGAAAATTTTTTTTTCTTTCAATAGTCTAAATATTCATCTAAAATATCATTTAGATAGCTCTAAATCGTCAATTTTAGTGTATACATAGATTGTTGTCTCGGTTTTTATTCTTTCGTTTTTGATTGTCTAAGCTTCTCTCCTTTATCCAGCTGTATTATCAACCTCTGAAAATTATTGGGTCAAAGTTATTACCTATTGATACATCTTCTAGTTGTTCTTTTATCTTCTGAACTCGTTGTGTCATTCGGTTGATCTGATTTATATATATATATATATATATATATATATATATACGTGATTTGGGATTTTTTTAAAGTCCTTTGAATTTTTTTTCCTAATTTCAACATCTCATATATGAAGTTAATTATCATCTTTCTTTAAACCCTTTAAGTGTTTACACACCTTCAATTCGTCAGGTGAAGGTTTATTAACTACCAAGTTTCTATTTTAGTGTTTCTTTTGATCTTCTATGAAACTCTACTTACTCTACTTTAATTTTACTACTGTGTTGTATGGTTGTAAATATCTTAAAGTTGATTTTGTACGAATCTTTAAATACCGACATTTACGGATGTATATTCTAAAGTTTTTTTATTGGATTGAAAGACGAAATTCAGTAACTTGTTTCTTCTCGTTTGGTGTAAGGGTCTCGTCTGTCTACCCTTCTTTATTATCCTAACTTAACCTTTAAATATCTCTTATCTTTTTGTCACCTCTTTTAGGTGTTTTGGTTCTCGACTAAGAAACTTTTATAGTCGTTTTAACTGTTGAGAAATCGACGTGACTAGTTCGTTTTTTTTACTCTGTTCTAAGTTTAATGATTTTAGTCCTCACTTTCTCCTATATAATATTGGTTGGAATGTTTCTATTTTCCTGATATTCTCTTATGATATTTGCTGATATACGATTATTTAATCTATTGGGTCGACTTTACCTTTTTAATATTCTTTTTGTGTTTGAGGACGTTGACTGAGTTCTTCTTTATCTTTTAGACTTGTCTGAATATTGTTCTCTAACTTAATCACTACTTTTTGATAGGGTTTTTGTTCAGGACCGAGTTTTCCGAAGTGACCAATTAAGACAGTTGGTAAATTTCTTCTTCATTACGGACATGTAGTGTCTGAAGGTATTTCATCTTCTCCTTTCTTGTAAAGAATTAAGTAAGACACTTTGATAATGGGACTATTGTTTTGGTCTCTGTAGTGTTCCTTTAATGTCTGATTGCATTGAATGTTTGCATATACGTTTTGTGGAGTTGTTTTTATGATCGTTTGGTTTATGTCGTTGTTTTTTCCTAATATATGGACTAGTTCATACATATCTGCCTTAAATACGTTTCGACTGAGTCATATACTTTCAGTTAAATTATAAGGTATAACTACCTTTTCCCTACTTTTGATGTACTAATAAAGTCATCTACCTCTTTTTCGTAAACTGTTTTAGGTAAAATTCTATTCTTGTAAGGTTCACCCTTACCTTTTCTTGAGTTGGACAATTTTCCGTAGATTCTTTCGGGTGTCGGTTATAATATTGTGAATTACCGGTTTCTGACTATTGAAAAGGGAATGATTCTAATCTTGTTCTGTTTCTATGGACGAGAATTGTGAAGACAAGTAACATGACCTTCAAGACCAATCCATCAATCCGTTCTTTTTCTTTATTTTCCTTCTTCATTTTGACAGAGATCAGTGTCTACTGTACTAGAGAACATATCTTTTTGGATTCCTAGGTGATTTTTTGACGATTTGGTTATTTGTTCAAATAAGTTGTCAAAGTCGTATGTTCTATCCATATGTCTTTAGTCAACATAAAGACATGTCATCGTTACTTGTTTGGTTCTTACTTTAATTTTGTTAAAGTAAATTTTTTCGTAGTCTTTTCTTATTTTAAGAATCACTGTATAAATTGTTTCTTTATCCTTTGAATGTGAGACTTTTAATGCTTTGTATTAATAATGACTTTCTTTTGGATTTTTTAACATTTCTTTCATAAACAAGTACTTAGTCTTCTCAACTATAATAATTTCATCGTCATTAAGTGTGGAACTAAAGGTCCAGACAGATTTCTAAGTTGTGTCAGGAACAGTGTTAGGACTGACTAAAGAAACGTCTTTACTTGATCATCCGGGAGTTTAAGTAAACCTTTACGTCCTCCGGAGTTTATCGATACCGTCAGAACTTCTTGTTTCACCTCCTGAATGTAACGGATTAAAAGGTTGAATCATATTTCGATATTATAAGTTCTGTAACACGATGACTGGAGTTCTCTATATGTGTTACTTTATCTTAACTCTTTATTTACGAGTGAATATACCAGTCAACTAAAAGTTGTTCTCACGGTTCTGATAAACCAACCCCTTTGTCATCAGAAAAGTCGTCTACCATGACCCTGGTAATCTATAGGTGTACGTTTTCTTATTGCAACCTGGAGGGAGGGGACGGTGGAGTGTAGTATATATTTTTACTCGAGTTTTTCTAGTTTCTGGATTACATTCTTGATTAGGAACTCTTGTGAATCTTCTTTTGTTCCTATTGAGAAATCCTGAAACCTAAACCAGTACCAAAGAAACAACAACAACAACAACACCAAGTCAGTACAGACTGGGGAACACTGGGACACCTGACATCGGGTGGTCCGAAGAGACAGACACCCTAAAAGAACCGGTCTTATGACCTCACCCAACGGTAAAGGAAGATGTCCCCTAGGAGGACTGGGTCTCTAGCTTGGATATAGAGGACGTTACCCTCCACCCCAGAAATGATGACTCGGTGGCCCCTTTGGGATCACGAAAGAATCTACTACGGATTATGTCCGTTGGTCTACTCTTGATCCATTTAACCTGAAGTAATTTTCCTTTTATAAGACACGAAGTTTTTCGTTGTAGTTCTTTCCCTTTTCGGTCTTACCCACTTGTGAAAACCTCCCATCTTCTCTTGTAAAAACGTTTGGTACATAGATTATTCCCTGAACATAGATCTTCTATATTTCTTGAGGATGTCGAGTTATTACTTTTCTGTGGGTAAAGTTTAATACCCGTTTTCTAGACTTATCTGAAAGAGGTCTCTACTATGTTCTCATTGGTCGTTCGTGTACTCTTGTAATAGTTGTAGTAATCGGTAGTCCCTTTACGTTTAGGTCAGGTTGTTAGTCTATAGGGAAGTATGGGTGACCGTACTGATAGTAGTTTTTCTGACCATTGTCCACAGGAATTCCTCTACCTTTTTAGTCTTGGGAGTAAGAGACAACCATTCGTACGTTTGACTACGTCGGTGACACCTTTTGTCAGACCGTCAATGAGTTTTTCAATTTGTATCAAAAACATACTGGATCTTTAAGGTGAAGATCCATATGTGGGTCCTATGCACCTTTTATATACAAATATGTTTTTGAATGTGCACCTACCAGTATCATCGTCTAAATAATATTGGTTTTATGTCTTTGTTGAGTCTATAGTCGACTACTTACCTATTTTTTTAACTATATATTATCTAATAATAAGTCATGACTATGTATGACGTCGGACTTATTTGGAACTTTTGTGACACGACCATTTTTTTTTTTACTGTTCAACATACTAAGCTAAACATCTTTCTCTGTCTTGTATCAGATTACCTACGGACCCAAACATCCCCGAACCACTCTTTTCCCCTCGCCGACGATTTCGTTTATCCTAAAGAAACACCCCACTATTTTCACGAGATTACAACTAACACTACTATCGACGCGTTAAGACACTTATATAATTTCTGGTCACTCAATATAAGAACTTTCCCTACTTAACATACCATACACTTAATATCGAGTTTCGATTAAAAAAATTCAATCACACGAGGTCCCATGTCCTGTCTACATACCTCCCAGTATGGGTGAAATTAGTCATAACACCTTGACGTCTCTACACCTCCCTTCCGGTCCGGAGAATTTGCTCAAAAGGGTAGGAGTAGGAACCCTTAACAGAACAAGGACGTGTGACCGATAACGAAACTCCGGACACAAACAACTTTTATAAATAGGGTCTCAAAGAATACTCCGGAAACGTTTGGTCCGTCGTCTTCAACCGTCACTGAGCCTTCTTAGGTTCGACGGACGCAGAGAAGTGTCTCCAAGTAATGGCTCCTCCCGAACACACGGTGGGTGGTGTGGACGAGGAAGGTGTGTCCGGGAGAGGGCGTCACGGGGCGGGGGGTGGTTTTTGAGGACCAGATCCACTACTTCTGCGACTCCGTGGTCTCCGAAGTGCCGTGGGTCGTCCACACGTCGTCTCCACACCAAGACGCACTATTGAGTAGTCTAAGAGAAATGGTCAGTCAACTGACAAGACCCTCGACCCGGTTCCTCAGGGTTCTGTATTTTGACTCATTACTACCAAAAGGAGGGTTGTACGTTCTTTTATATACAGTTATTTATCGTAAAAGAGTTAATATAAAAGAACTCATTTACAAAGAATCAAAAACGGATGACGGAGAAATCAACGGTAATTCTCGAACGTCTAATGTTCTTTCTTTTGTTCATCGTTCGTTCGTAATTGACTTTTAGGGTCTCACTCAAAAAATGAATACGAACTGTGTGTAATCATACATCCCATGTACACGAACCGTTAAAAATTCGTGAAAATTGTATAATTCAGTAAATTAAAAACGTCGTAACCATTATCTGTGACAACGGTGAAATTCAGTAAATTGGAGACGCTGTAACCAATATCTATCTACGACAACGGAAACCCGAAGGGACCACAACGTTATAATTTCTTAGGAACACGGTCACGTTCTCTGTGTTCTCTCTTCTACGTCCTCTACACCCAAGTCAGGGACCCTGTCCTTCTACGGGACCTCGTCCTCCACCGTTGGGTGAGGTCATAAGAACGGACCTTTTAAGGTAGCTGTCTCCTCGGACCGCCCGATGTCAGGTCCCCCAACGTTTCTCAACCTACGCTGACTCGTTGTCGTGTGTCTGAACGACAATGAGGACAAAATATCTATTCCTACCTACGACTTCGTGTCCGTACAGTTGTCTAAAGGGTTTCGGTGGATTGTCAGACCGAGGTTCAGAAATCCGGAACACCACGTCAGTACGAAGAAAGTCGTTGACCAGGAGAAGGTCGAATATATAATCACTACCAATTGTACCGACCTTTTTATCAAGGTTCAGGTACCCCACCTCATTCAATCCAATAACACCGTACTATATTGGTTTGTCTTTAGCATTGACAACTCACGGAGTAGACCCATATAGAATCGTGGTGACGAGACATTGTCTGACTAAAAGACCGGAAAGGTTTTCCGAGGTCCCGTCGTCAAGTCATCCTCATACTTTCCTGGAGTCATCAATAACTAAATAGGAAAGTGGAATTTCTACTCTTTTTGATTCTCCTTCATTTAGGATTCCAGAGGACTGAGACTCGTAAATTTTATTATCCCTGGCGTCTCATTCTGGCCCCGAAGGGTCCACTGAGTCACCATTTCTTAGGTACACGGTCAAGTACTCTACATCCAATCTAGGGACCCAGACCTTCTAGGGTACCTCTTCCTTTATGAGGTCCTTCTTACAAAGTCATAAGAACGGACCCTTTAAGGTACCTGTTCTCTCGGACCGCCGGATGTCAGAACCCCCAACGTTTCTCAGCCTATGTTGAACTCGTGTCGTGTCGTTCTCACTCCGAAGGGTCCTTCGTCCAAGACCCGAGGAAGTGAGACGTGTCCTAGAGATCGACTGGCGACGTCGTGAGGACAAGAGGGGTAAATGTCTTGGGAACTTTCGGGTTGCTCCTCCACTGTGCGGGTCCCAGGGTGTCGGTCGTCCAACAACAAGGTGTCAGGAGTCAGAAGTAGGGAAACGAGACGGTGCGAGGACTCTCATGGGAGGTGACACACTGAGTGCCTCTGATAAAACAATCACCCCATCACCCCATTTACCAAATAGATTTTCGGGTCTTGTGTCACTGTGTGTAGCACAGGGTATCCATGATATACCGACAACGACAGTAACGATTATTACTTTAGCCCCCTTTACTTTTAGACGATCATCCATTGTACAAGTCGAGGTAGAGATCATAGCTAACACTACGGAGCAGACGGAATCTTTTGAAGGATACCGACAACAAACTCGTTATCCTCCTTTTTTTCAGAAAATTTTTCTAGGGAAAGTCAGGAAGTCGCCACGGGGGAACACCTTACAGCCGTCTTACTAGTGTATAAGTCTCAGTAAACACTGGACTTCTCTTAAACTGTCAAAGGACGACCTGTGCACAGACCCACGGAAGACCCCCGCCTCCACCTCACTCCCCACGGCTACTCCCGTCTCTTACCCAACCCCATGACGCACCCGACGCAGTCTCGCAATTTTCGCCTACCCCACCTTAACGGCTCAGGCATAAACGATACGCAGATTCGAGGGGACCGGGGACCACCGGACGGAAAGTCTCAGAGGCAGTGTCTGAACCCCGGGTCAGATTTCCGACAGGGGAGTTCAGACAAGTGTCTCGTCCAGACTCCTCGTCTTTGCACAAAGGAGTGCGCGTCACTGACTTCGGACAGAGGACCACCGACACGGTCGGAGGTAACACAAGGGAGGCGGTCCCCGAAGACTCCTCTTGCCGGGCGGAGTGTCGAGGTGGTCCTGAGTCGACGGAGTCAGCTACTTCTAGTACGTGCTCTAGTACATGTTCGACCTCCACGACATGCACGACACGCACGACGACTACCCCGCGGTCGCGTTGGTCCACTCCGGGCGGGCGGAGGCCCGGCTCCGCGTCCCCGCCCGCGAAGGGTCCGCGCGCGTTCTCCTCTCCGCGAAGGGCCCGCGCGCGCTGCGCCGCGCGGCCGGCAGGACGAGGCGACGGAGGTGTCCCGGGACCGGGACCGGGTCGTCGCGCTCCTCAGCGCAAGGAGTCGGGACGTCAGACTAAGGTCTCGGGTATCAGGAGGGTGGCGTGGCATGACCCCGTTGCAAAGATCTGTCTCGAGTCCGGGGTCCGTCTTCACCCACCGCATCGGTACAATGGGCTGGAACAATTATATGTCCTATTTCCCACCCACAGACGGGACGTCTACCGTGACCTCCTCAACGGTCAGACTACCCCCGAACCCCACCACCCGGTCTTGATTCAGTTCAATACTGTCGACCCGTCGATGGTCCCCAGGGCGACACGCGTCCAAGGGACTCAGAACTTCGTCAAGTTCCTCCCTTCCCACCCCCCACAAGACCTTCGCGTGGGGCGAAGAGGGGTCCTACCTGTTCACCGGGGGAGGGCAAGGGAGATGGAGGATCCCTATATCGCTCTCCGGACTCCCCCTCGACCCTCGAGCCGTCAGGGACTCGTGACAAAACTCAGTCTCTGACAAGAGAGTGTGTCGAGAGACACTCTAGTTACGTCAATAATGTTCAAACGTTCTCTCCTTGTTAAAATCTCTTCCACCTTCCCCTTTCTGACCGACTTTTCTACTGTAGACCGGACCGTCACAGGACTTCTTTCGTTCCCTCGGTCCGTACGACTGGCGAAGCTGGCTCCACCGGATGGTCCAGTTCCTTCGTCCGGGACCACCCGTGGCCGGACTACCAAGTCACTTTGTCATCTTTCGACCCCCACCTGACCTCGGTCGTCAGTCCTCTCCGACCGATTCCCCAATGGCCCCCGGTCCAACGGAGACCGAAAGCATCTGGTGAATTCCTGAGACCGTAAGTGGGACTCACTTTGCCTTTTGGTAGGGGGCCGACGATACACGTTCTCGACTGTCATCGATCCTGGGTGCACAACTACCGTCCCCACCACTCGTCACGAAAACAAGACCTAGACAAAACTTCCATCTTGTCCATTCTAAAAGACTCTTTAATCCATACCTGAATTCACCTCTCTCCTTCATTTCTACTGAAGGAATAGAGAAAGGTTCGTCCACCCTCCTTACCAAACGGCAAATAACTCTACCAATTCTGATCACCCATTCCTCACCCATGTCTACAGACATCCCTCCTTCCCCGTCCCAAGCCAAACTTGTCCAATTCAAATCCACAGATAATCTTAACCGTGACCCCAATGGACGTGGATTCAATCCCCGTTCTACCCGGGACCTCCATATTGAAACCCCTAACAGTTGGACACCAACCGTAAATTTTGGTCCTGTGACCTACTCTAGGACGGCACTACAGGTGTCGTGACCCCGAGGAAGGAAGGTACACCATATATAAAGTATATTTTTTATGATCAGTGCTACAGAATGGACACAACTCACGAAAAAGAAAAAGCTCTGTGAAGATATTAGTATAAACTTAAACGTCCATGAACCATTCAATGTGTCGTCTACCACCGGAGGTAGGGTGAACTATAAACACTTTTGGTTCTGGATATATTCCCGGTACAAGAGTCAGAGGTCCGTAGTAGTCTCGTCCTGAATTTAGGACGACGAGACTGAAAAGAAAGACAGGGAAGTGGCACTCAAGGGGACGAGGGAATCAGAGGGGTCATGGTTCAAAGATACTTAGAAACACCAGAAACCAATTTGACTAGTATCGGCGGGAAAGGTCGACCGGAGTTCTGGGACGGAAGGACTCTCGGTCACACTACGACAACACAGGGGTAAACGTGTCAGTCGTAAATGACTCAAGGATGACACACGGTCCATGATGTCCCTGTACCTAATAAAATTATCCAGTCATTAAGTGTATCAAGACATAACTCCATATTTATTCATAGTTACTTCGGAAAGAGGGGAGACTAGGACTTGTAAGTTCCAAGAAGGTGCTCCGTAGATTAAAATGGTTAAAAATTACAGAGATCTCTCACACTTTCACACAACCACGTATCACTCTTATTCACATCTACAAACGAAATTTCGAGTCGTAACGAAAGAAGTAGGACTTCCGAAGAACATGTATATACGGACCCGAAAACTATCTGGAAGTTGAGTGTAGATAGAAGTATGAAAACGGAAGGATGAGGAGGTCCAAGTGTCTTACTAACGTCTCAAGTTCGACTAGGGACCCGACTTATTAAACAAACTGTTTGACTAGACCTCCTTCGTAAGTCGTAGACGGGAGCACGAGGTGCCAGTGTTGGTCTTGACACTGACATCGGGCCACTCGTCCCTGGGACTGCCTTCTACGGTCCTCACCAACAAAGTTCTGGACGGTAACCGGGAAACTTTAGAGGAAGAAACTCTCATCTCGTCTTTGATTTTCAGTGTCGGGCACATGAGGGTATTGACCTTCGGTGGAACCCCTTCCTAGACTGGGGGTGGGAGGTGGATGGGTCCTTAGGGAGACCTCCGGGAGGTCGTCGAAGGGTAACAAGTAAGCGGAGGTCCGTCCCGGTGTGTGAGGTGAGGTCCCGTCGTTCAAAAAGGAGTAAGACAAGAGATGGGGTAGGATTAACTGTAGGGATTATAATCCAAACGGAGGGTCTTGGTGCCGTCGTCAACCGGAGGTTTTTCCTGAAATCCTTCAAAACAAAAAAACAAAAAAAAAATTCCCAGTTCCCGAGTACAGATGGGCCAAAAGTAGTGTCACGGGATTTCTCGGGACTTGCCCCTCAGATTCAGTAGCCGGTAGTCGTGGCGCAGTCACGGTGTGCCGACAGTCCCCGGTCACGGCACCCAGGACGGACCAGAGACGACGTAAGACCCCTGAAGGGAGTCACGGCACAGAAGGTCAAACGACAAAAAGAGGAACCGAAACAGTCTAAATGGAAAGTCGTCTAGGTAAACCCAAGTATATAAAACGCAAAGATCTGTAAAACAGACCTAGAAACAGTTTTTCATAAACCTGAAAATAACTAATACAATTTATAAAAGAAGACAACACAAAAGAGATTAAAGTAGAGAAATCAATGAGTATTGTATGAAAAGACACCCAAAAAAAACCTAACAATTGTCTCACGACTATGAACATAGACGCAGACGTCTGAGTCGAACCCCACCTCATAGCGGAACACAAGACATGGCAAACATCTTCCAGTGGAAGTCCCCCGAACAAAAGGAACCCCTATGACCTTCATCAGGGTATCTTGTAAACCGAAAACAGACGGTCCACGAAATCCCTCGTCACAGGGTCCCGTTCAAAAGTGTAACTCATAGACGGGAGGGGGAGACCTTCACACTCGGGTCCCAGGACGTCTGGACCCCTTAGGGGAGGTGGTCGTCTCTGTCCCAAGAAACGGTCGAGGGCCCGGACCATCCACTCCAAAAAGATTGGGAAAAAAGTGATTTGCATAGTCGAGGTGTCCGAAACGTATCCGGGTTCCAGGACAGACCAGGGATGTCTCGCAACTTTGGGTTCGGGACCGGGTTTATTCCGAGTAAAAGGGAAGAGACGGCCGATAGTCGAGAACACAAGTGACGAGACTTGAGTCAGGAAGGAAGTAAAGATTAAGATCACCTTAAAGGAAAGAAAGGATACAAGAATCGGAGTGTAACTTTTATTAAAGTCAATAAAACATAGGTTATAGGACCTCACAAAAATTGTCTTTCTAAGACGGAATCGAATTAGTTGACAACCGGTCTACACCTGTTTTCCAAAAGACTGATTTCTCCTCAGGATGGACACGCGGTCCTGTCCCTGGGTCTCTTCATCGTCCTACGGGTCCGAGAGTGGTTTCGGAAAACAAAAGAAACTTGCAACACTGATACCAGAATTGTAGCTCCTACGTGCACATAAAATCCTGTAGTGGAACTTCTAGGTCAAAAACTCCGAGGAGGTCTCAAAGTCGCTGGTGGTGCTCATTCATGTTCGACAGGGGTTCTCCTCTGAACCAAACGACGATGACAAGAGGGAAACAGAGTAGTGACTCGAGTCGACTCCTCCCGGGCCCTCGGCACTCTCGGCGACGGTGGAGTCACACTGGTGCTCCGACGTGAAGGTATTCTCGACGGTAAACAGGTCGGGAAGGAAATACGGTCCGTGGTGGACTCGAAGGGGAACTGGAGGTGTCGGTGGAACCTTCACGCACACCTTCAACGACCGGGGAATTATGGGGACCTCAGTTACGTCGAGAGCCGGCAGACAGGGAGACTCAGCCCTCATCTGTCGAACCGATAAGAGTCCCCGGACATCCTTAGAGTCTACCGGTCTCACCCGACTCATAAATATGCAACTTGTCCACCCTATAAGAAACGGACATGCTCCTCTACACGAAAGAGGGTAAAAGGAACCTTGTGTAAGACGAGAGAGTAAAAATTAAGAAGTCGGAAACTACCTCCTACACATCCTCTTACTCAGAGACGATATTCCCTTGTTACGTCCGTCCCCTCCCCATTTACCGTCGACTGGGAACTGGAACTGTGACCCTTTCTACAACCACTCGACCGTTTGTCTTCGTCCAGGATGAGTCGAGAATGATGGACAACCCATGTCCTTTGTCCCGGGTGACAACATATCAAAGACTCGAAAAGGGGGTTCTCTTCGGTCTTTACTTCTAAATACACGTTCCAGGACTAAAAATCCACGACCAAATCTAAGAAACACATTCGATTATCTTGTACGGACTCCTGAGTACACCGGAGTCCCCGGAAGTGAAACTTCGAAAACACACCCACCACACCGAGTAGGAGAGACTCTCCAAGAGACTTCCGGAATTCGGGGTTCTTTATACCGTTGAGAGACTTTTTACCGTGGTCATACAGGACTTACACAGGAAAAAAGGGACTCCTGGACCCAGGGAGCGAAGGCAGTAAACTGTCCAGTGTAAGTCGTCCGAACCTAACACATATAAGACGTCGTCGTCCTTTCCTCCCGCACGTAAAGTATCCTCACCGTCCCAGTCCAAGGTCAAAAGACTTCTAGGAATACCCATGAAACACACCCTACCTAAGGACACCCTCTGGCAAATCCTTCGGCCAAGACAGGAGCACTGCACCCACTGCTCTCCGGACCCACACTTCCCCCTTCCTTCTCACAGTGTGAACCCGGAGGAACACCCTCTCGACCTGATCCCGGTCCGAACTCATTTCACTACCCGCAGACCCGTAGTACCTCAACCTTCACGGAAACTCTTTAATTTATCTTTACAAGTCACCGTTTTCTTCCCGGAATGTGTATGATTCCTTTCCCCGAAACAATCACTTGTACGTCCGGAGGTCTTCCACCCGGAACCCCGGTCCCTCTGAAGGAGTCGGCTTGTCGTCACCCGAGGTACGGGAGGGGGTCTTACGACGGAGTCCCACCCACCAAAAGTCCCACCGATGGTCCCCGAAGAATTGCCTTCACCCGTCGTTCTCTGACCGGGTCACACCTGCACCACCGGGGTCACGGACAGGTAATGACGGAGGTTGTGTAGACAAAGTCCTTGTTTATAGATGACGAGTTGTTGGTTCTCGACTTACTTGAGTCGCGGTAGAGAGAGTTCCGGTTGTAGGGACTCCACCTTCGGCAGGAGTTGTGACTGTCCACTCGCATCCCCCGGGTGTCGGGCGGACCGACGGACGTACAGGGCCCTGAGTGTCTGTCCACGTGGGCCCAGACGTATGAACAGGAAAGCGTGGGTGCACATTGACCGTACGGCTCCCGAGGGAACATGGTCCGAGACAGGAGGGCGGTGGACGCTACAGAGTAGCCTCGGGGAATCGTCGGAGCCTCCCTTCACGGTAACAGTGGGTGAAATGTTTGACCCCTCGTCCCCGAGTCGCTCCCGTGGACGGATTCCAGCATTTACGAGACAGGGGAGGGACGAGTGAGTCGAAGCAACCGGAGGAGGAAAGGACGGGAGACGGTTTTGAGTAATCGGCTCATTACGGAGTGAAAGACCTCGTCTCGTCCCCCAAGAGTCCGAGTGTCCCCAGTCCCGTCCCTCCTGACACACGTCGTTGTCCTCAGTATTAAGAGACCAGAAGACAACAACAAAAACCAAATTTTCGTCGTCTTTAGAAACAAGTTTACTTTAACTTACATCAGGGTGTAGACAGACGTCACGTCCTCTGGACCCAAGCTGGGAACCCAACCCTTCTAGGGGACCTCCTCCCGTGCCGTTGAGGGAGGTCACAAGAACGGACCTCTTAGGGGTACCTGTTTCCTCGGACCACCCGATGTCACCCCAGTGTTTCTCAGTCTGTACTGACTCGCTTATTCGTGTATCGTGTTCCGGACATCATCCACTGGTCGTCCTGACGAGATAAACTTCCCTTCCAAATTCCCGGATCTCAGCGACGGACGATAAGGAGAGAGGAGGCATTACGTCGGACTCACGAAAAGAGTAAATAACAGAAACGAAGGATCTGACCCTTCGTCTCCGGGTCTTTGAACTCATACACAGGTACCGGTGGACTTCGGTTTGGACCCCGGGTCCCATGAGGGACGGAATGAATGGGATAGTCACCGTGCCTGAAACGGGGTAGAGAATCTGAGACAGTACCACTAGGTTTGGGTGAAAACAGTGCTCGTCGGGAGGGAGATCGTCAAGACTCGGGGTATACTGAGACCTACGCAAAAACCGGAGACCAGTGAACAGTCGTTCGGACCCGTCTCTTCCGACGGGACTCTACACTCTTACGTAAACCGACAAATCAAGACTCTGACGTCCTCAGGAATCCCACGAGACCTGGGTCCACCTCGTCCTCCTGTACGACATCCAAATCTTTACAGGAGAACACCTGTGATTATCTACCTCTTTATATGGTACAAGTACCTAGCCTTCTTAGTTATATCACTTTTACTCATATGATGGGTTTCGTTAAATGTTTAAGTTACGTTAGGGATAGTTCGATGGTCGGTGTAAAAAGTGTCTTGATCTTGTTTATTAAAGTTCTAAACATACCTTTATGTTTTTTGGAGCTTATCGGTTTCGTTAGAACTCTTTCTTCTTACCTTGACCTCCTTAGTTGAACGGACTGAAGTCCGAGATGATGTTTCGGTGTCAGTAGTTCTGTCATACCATGACCGTGTTTCTGTCTGTATATCTAGTTACCTTGTTTTATCTTTCGGGTCTCTATTTAGGTGTGTGTATACCTGTGGAATAGAAACTGTTTCCTCCGTTCTTATATGTTACCTCATTTCTGTTAGAGAAATTGTTCACCACGACCCTTTTGACCAGTTGGTGAACATTTTCTTACTTTGATCTAGTGAAAGAT